>JAKSZP010013303.1:0-158779 GCA_022478985.1 Massospora cicadina | reverse complement strand
ATGAGAAGACTGGCATTTATGTTTACACTATTAAGAAACCTGCGGGGGTCAGATTATCAACTGAGTTCATTCAAAGTTCATTCAAGTATATAAGCACTTAGAGAATATCGTCCAGTCAAAGGGCGGGGTAATGTCAGGAAGTTGATATGACTGTACTATACACTACACATACCGGTGGATCAGAGTGGGAATCAAAACAAGTATTTATATTGACGGAAAAGTTATATGGAAAGCAATTGATCAAAGTGTTGACCATTTGGTGAATCGAGGGAAAGTATGCCAAGATTTTGAGATAGACGAGAACTTATAGAAAAGGAAAATGAATAGGAGACCACCAAGCTGAGGATGATTCTGGCTTGAGAAACTGAGATCTAAAGAGTTTAATGGAGGATTGAAGAAGGAGGTATTTTCCTATGAGTAGTTTTTGCAGATAAATCTGCAGTAAGTAGAAGATTAATAAAGGTGAATAGGGGCAATTGCTCCATATATAATTTATCAAGTTTTATTGAAGTCAGCGATCTTCATATCATCCGATTTGGTTGCTCAGCGGCTAATGCCCTGTGTAAACTGACTCAGCGGAATCAAGCCTTTACGCCAAGAATTAACAGGGCTAACCAAGTTTTGTTGTTTTTTGCTATCTACTACTATATACCATGTTGTAAACCCTTGCCCAGGGTCCCTTTTGCTCCAGCACCCTCCGTAACGTTCTGTTTACAATCTTACTAATAACTAGTTCCCTGGTGGTGTGGCTGTGCATCCCCAGCACCTCTTGGGGAACGAGAGAGTTACATACACTCTATTGACACTCCGCATCCATGCCCTCCAGCCATCCTTGTGGTCCATGATGCTGAGAACAAGAAGAATCACATACCTGATGCTCCTACTGTAAAGAAACCAACACAGCACTAAGGCTTGTTCAAATAGACTTTCTGAGGAGGCGGGAAAATGGCAGTCAGAATGAAGGATGAGGCACCTCATGCTTATATCCCTGTACCGCCTCAAGAAATTTAGTGACCTTTACAGAGTATAATATTGTGGTACCAGAATATAATTTGGTACCCATTGATAACAAAGAGCCTTATACTGCTTGCCCTTCTTCTGATGAATCTCCGTTGTTTCTCACTCTACCCCCTCAGTTCAAAAGCTTAGTTAGACACTGAGCCATTTGATTATGTAAATCCCTGTCCAAACCATTGTCAACAATGGATCCCAATGAATGTCATGTTATCTAAATTAATGAGGTGCAGAGTCTCTCCCAACTTGCCACATTATATTTATTATGGCATGTCTGGGTACTTTGCACTTGGTATATTTTGGCTTATTCCTCATTACCCATTCGTTTTGGAAAGTTTTTGGTGAATACCTCAGCCATTGCATTAGACGACCCAAGTTATGACCTTCTCCTTAGGACTCAGTTCTCAGAATTATTCGCCATTGTGCACTATGATGAAGGATTTTAAACCCTATTGGGACACTGTGTACCCATTATTTTTAGAAACCTCCCGTGACGCCAAGATGGAGACTAAATCTCAGGCTTGCTTGGTGAAAAGAGAAAGCTGGATCTACAGATCGAATATCATGTATGGGGTTCTCAAGTATGGATACCCTTTCCTTTTAGTATATGGCAAAGAGGCCATGCCTATTTATTAGCCTAAGACGACTTATACCGCCCAAGTCCCAGGTCATTGTCAATACCTAGGTCCATATAAATAATCCCTTGGGAAACTTACTGGAAACATGAGTGTAGACAACCTGTCCATAAAGGAGTCCTGACCTGTCCATGTATTTTTTATCCTGCCCATGCTGGATCCATATCGGTGCTGATGGCTATCCTCACTGACAAACCTAAGATAGGTGGGCCTAGTACTCCAGCCACTTATGTTTGCCTCCTTTATGTAGAGGCCATCAATGATGTTTTTAGCTTTGAAATCTAAGAGATTATAGATTTAATCCCCAATTAGTAGCTCTAGTAGACACCTTTATTGGGAAATAAATCATTAGATAATCACAGAGCTAAGTTAAAAAATTAATAAAAAATACTTGGACTTCATCTCAACCTCTAACTACAATTTTATAAAATATATAGCGTTATAAATCACGTGAGACCTGGGATGCTATAAAATTACTCTAGGTTGATTATCGGCCATCAACCCAGTAACCTTTTTACTGCACAGGTTTAATTTCCTAATGCACCTCATCACGTTGTATAGAATGTAATAATCGATAATAGTATGGAGACTATTATCTGTAGTTGAGATTGAACTGTTATTTAGCCCAACGCTCGGCCATTGTTTCTGATTATATACTCTTTAAGTCATATTCATAGAGATTCATTCCCTATACTCTTGTCCACCTGATCTTTGTTAAGATACCATGGTGACAGTCTCTCTCAGCCCAACACACAGTCAGCAGCTATCCCTGATTGTGGTTCCTTCGTCTCTAGATCCCCGCTCAGATCTTTACTCTTCTCTCTGAGAGTCTTCCAATTTTTGCCTTCTGCAATAATATCCTTAAGATATAATGACACAATAGAAGCTGATAGTCTAACTATACACTGGATTGATAATATAACTGTAAAGTACTGGTTATCTAATTACTGTTTTCTACAAAATACTGTATTTTAATATAGTAAATCCTAGGGAATTATATAGTAGGAGATTCGGCTTTCTAACTCTCAGTTGACACCTCTTCAATTAAATGGCAGCCATTGCCATTGAATCACCCATCCTCCTCTCAGCAGCGATGGTCTTCCCCATCCTGGCTAGGATTCCATCATTGGACATCCTCAAGACCTCAAATAAAAAGATTTGGAAAACATGTCCCTAACATTTTCCTCTCGATCCAAGTGAACTGACCATAATTGGCTAGTGACCTGCTTAGGTAATGGGACTTATTACCCATTATGGAAGGTCACTCACTGACCAATCAATTTGCTAGTTGCAGGCGGCATCAATCGCCTTACAACTCACTATTCATTCCCAATAAGTTGGTGATGAAACCCAACTGATCCCAATCAGTACACCTGATAGTTAATCACTATCAGATGCCCCTATTTTGTTGGCAACTCCACCCAATGGGATCTTAAGTATTCATATGGATCAATCCCTGATGGCTATGACCAGGCGAATATCTCAAATTGACTGAACATAGTTACTCCAAACTCAGGCCAACCAATTTCTGATTCACTTCACTTTAGGGAACTTTCCCCTAACAATACCAGTAATCTAGCAGGCTGGGGATATGGGCAAAAATCCCAACACATCCCCCCTCCTGCCTAGATTTCCAGCAAGAAAAGGACTGGGGCATGAGAAAACTGCTTCTGACACTTGGTTGAATACTTCATTAATTTAAGCGAAGTACACTCATCAATACTCAACGCTGCTCAGGATGACCTTCAGCATACAGCGTTATTCCTCTTCCTTCTCACTACTGCCTTCTCAGAGAGCAGTCCCCAAGACCTTCTGTCATGCCAGGCTGATCAATTTGATTGTGATGATATTAGTCCCAGGATCTGGTTTTCCCCCATCAGGGTAATTGACTCACTAACATATTCAGGATTCTTGGTCCGGCGTCCTTGATTTCCTGATTTTCTCTTCATCCTAGATAGGAGACTCTTGTCATCGATGTTTGTTTTGCAGCTTAATTGAGAATAGTTATTTCTATTCGCCCTTGTTATCCTGCTCATAATCTCTTGGCTGTAAGTCATTCCTAATTCTTCCTTTGGAGAGCTTATCTCATTAAATTTGAGATTAATTTCCTCAAAATTGGAGCTTAATGGATTATAGAGTGCATAACGTCAACTTCTATATAAGTCTGGCATCCCCCCTATTGTCCAGCTCATATGTCAAATTCTGAATCTCACTACCAGCAGCTCCTCAATAGTCTGTCTGATCCAGACCTCCGTCTCTTCCAGCAGATGAGTTGGGATGCTCGACAGAACCTCTTTTATGGTCCTTCCAGGACTCATACACTTAGTATGGTGCAAGCGGATATTCCTTCCATCAAATTACAAGAAATAATATCTAAACCCTCCAAAACCAGGCTGGCCATCATTTTGAACAACTCTCAGCCCGACTCTTCCTCAGCAGTCAATTCCAGAGTTGGACTTCAAAACCCTCCTGGATTTGGCTCCTTTCGCTATTGCTCCAAACATCATCATAGTTGCTCTGGAGATTATGCCAGTTGCTCTGGATCGTTTGTTTCTGGCTGGGTCAGACCTGCTCCCTGAGTTCCTCTTCCAACTCGGTCAATTTTTACAAACCTGCTGTTCTGGTCTCCAAGCTCTCAAACGGTAACAGCATTAACTTTGAGCTCCCCTACGCTGAACTCTGGACCCAAGTCACTGAGGCTTTGACATTACCACTGAATCCCTCTGATCTGAATAACCTTCTGGTTAAGGATACTGCCAAATATGCTCTTCACTTTGCTGGCCAAGTTCTTTAGAGTTGGTCCACGAAGCTTCCAGCCTCACCTGGGTTCCACTGTTTGTTCAGCTTTAGCTTCCACAAAGCCTGTAGTCGCCGCTTGCAGGATGCAATCTGCTCTCTGCACAACTATCTCTTCTCTGGAGCTTCACATTGGTATCTTCCACTGATGGCATTGATAGGGGGCATGATTCATCAAATCCCATCAAGTATTCCTTCTTTGTTGCTGGCCCAAAGATCCGGTGTCCTTGATGAAGCCCAACGAAAGGCACTCAGGACAAATCTTCTGGCTCTGGTGCCATATCAGGATTACTTGGGGTTTTTCACCAATTGCCTCTTTTATACTGCTGCTTTCCTCCCCACTCCAGGGTTTTGCGATTGGCATCCTCTGACATCTCAATTTACCTTCCTCTAGTCACTTTTTCTCAGGGCTCAGCGTCCACTCAATGAACGTGGTTTCATGTAGGTCTCACCCTCACAAGCATCCGATTGCATATCAATTTTGACAGGCTTTTTATTACTACCGCGATCCATCCTCCCTCCCCCAAGAGGTGACATAGGTGGAATCATCCCCAATACTGAGGAAAATCAATAAAAAAATTTTAAAAATATATCATCTTTTCAAACGTATTCATTTAAATTTTTTCTTACAATATCTTTATCAATTTTTAATCTTTATTCTTCTTTTTTCCTATTACACTTGACCTTGTTTCAGTTCAAAGGTCCATCCTTTCCCCCAAACTGGGTCCTGAGTACTTAAACCTACCAGTTTTCCATGGTTCAGAGGTCCTTATTTTGGACTTAACCATCTAGATTGGTTCAGAGGTCCTTTTTTTGAACTTGACCTAATCATCAGGACATGAACAACTTGATGGTCCATTGGTCCTTCAGGAACTCTATTATTTTTTTCCATTAATCCAATGCTTTAGATACTAGCATGGACTCAATTTAAAACTTTTCTTTCTCGTTGCAAACACTTTTGCAACCCATTCAATTCAAGACTAAATCTAGTTTGATAATCTCATAGAGGGGATTAGTCTGCGCCCATGTCTGGGAGCAGTTGGGCAAGCAAGGCAAGAGGAGCAGGCGGAAGGCCCGCGGCCTCTAACGTTTGAAAACGCCTCGGAGAATCTGGTGGAATAGAAAAAAATCTAAAAAAACCGGCGGTCACAATTTCCCCAGAGATACTCATGTGGCAAGCATGATGCAACCAGTACATCAATACGCCACATTCCCAGCTACTTTTGTCGGTGGAATTCAGAGTCCGTGTGTATCTGGACATCCAAAAAATAGCCCTATGGGAAAAATTTTGTGAAGATGTACACAAAATTTTCCTGACCACGGTGTACGTTGCACCTCACTTCATGTCGCGCGGTTGGCTGGACCTAGGTTTTGAAAGCAAAATAGCAGCAGACGAGGCTGCAGCGGTGTGCGTAGTGGTCGACCTCCCCAAAGGGCAATGGGTCTTTGAAACTAAACGCACCAGATGGACAAAATCAAACCAAAAATCCTCACGTTTGACTTTTTGCCTACTATGGTAAAATGTGACATTTTGGAGCAACACCTGAAAGATGGTCTCGCCATATACAGCGAAATACAATCTTTCAAAATGCAACGTTTCACGCTGATGCCACACCTGTGCACTGGCAAAGCCATCGCAGTTCTGACCCCAACTGAGGAGATCACGAAGGACCTAACCCAGATCCCGCACTCCACCTTTATTGACATTGCAGGGCACACCACCCACCCATTCCAGTAACCGTGGACAGCGCCCCCCATTTGCACCCACTGTGAAGCGTTCAGCCATAAGGCACATGCGTGCCCCATTAAAGAGGGCGTTACATTCCAAGAGCACCCCTCAGCAGCCATGGCCAGCGGAGAGGCGCACTACGAACCAACCGCAAGCACCAAAGAGGCTTTTCCGTGGGGAGCACAAGGCTGCTACCTATTGGTAAAGCCCATCTCCACGCAGGAGTGGAAGAAGGCCAAGCAGGCCCATAGGACTGCGGCTAAGGAAGCAGCCAAGGTCACCACCACCATCCCACACTCACAACGCCAGGAGGACATGGAGACCTTCGCGGCGGAAGCAACTTGGGAATCCATCACCCAATCAGAATGGGAGGCCCAAGCCGAATGGGCCACTCAATCCGAGGATCTGATGGGAGATTTGATCTCACCCAATCGCTGCACCCAAGCCCCAGTTGAAACCGACTTGGGACCTATCCCAACCAAAAAAAATTTTTTTGCCCCACTCGACGGTGCACCAAACTTATCCGCACCGCAAAAAATTCGTCCGACATCAGGAAAACAAAAGTGAAGGCCAAAGCCAACGCAACTCTTTCCACAAAAATTAACAAAAACCCTGATAGCGTTGCTGCTAATACCCATGCTGCTGTGAAAGCCCGTGGGGACCTGGAAGAGGCTGGTGGGCCAGGGGGCCCACCCCTCGCACCTAAGGTGCAATGGGGGAAACCTTCACTCTAGGGATGCTGAATATTGCCAGACTCAAGGCCTCCCCATCACGGGCTAGGAAACTGAGATTTTTACAAAATAATTTACCCATGGATATACTGGCCATCCAAGAAACCCACTGTCCACGAGGTTCTGAGGATGCTTGAAAACAATGCTCCTACCATCCCTATCCTTTTGGTTGAAGCACTGTGAGGTGCTAATTTGGAAAAACAATTTTTTCAAATTTACATCTTCAGAAACATTACTAAATGATCGAGTGCTCATTGTCACCTTCTCATGGGCTGATGTTGCACACACAATTGTCAACATTTACGCCACAAACGGTGCACAAGAGCATTGGGAATTTTTCTCATCGGTCAAATCCCTCCTGCTACTCCAATTCTTTCCTAATCGGCGACATGAACTGTTTGCTAACCTCACCAACGGACCGGTGGCCGCCCTCACCCCACGCCCCACAGGGTCACGTAGAACTACACATTCTAAAAGCCACCCTTGGGTTAATGGATGCGCTGCCGTGACATGCCCCACTGCTCAAAAACATGACGCGTCCTCACATCCACAACGGCCAATTAAGGTCCATGACCCGCATAGACCTTATTCTAGTGCCGGCAAAATTCCAACCCCACATCTCCCACTTCAAAACAACGAAAATGGAATTCTCCGACCACCAACTGGTCTCAATAACATACCACTTACCCGTCACAGTTGCAAAGGCCCCACATTGGTGCAAAATCCGCCCCCAGAGCTTGCGTCACCAGGATTTTCCACATGGGTGGAAGAGGCAACTTTGGCAAAAATGTTTGTTGCACCGTTTTGCGCGGACCCCATTTCCACATGGGCAACTTTCAAAAAAGACACCATCTGCCACTATCGCCATCTCTCATCCAGACGCTCATGAGCCACATCAGCGGTTATATCGCGCATGCTGGTGGAATTGGCCCACTTGGAGTCCAACATTCCAGCCTCAGGATATAGCCCTGTATAGGGCCAGAAGTGGGCGGAGGCAGCCTCCCACCTTAACGCACTTGGAAGGCAACACAAACATCGGGTTTATGTCCAATACAGGGCCACACGCATCACTAAAGGCGACAATTGCACCGCATACTTCTTCAAAAAAATTTTTGCACCACGCCAGAACGTGGCCTGCACACAGGTGCAAAAATCGGATAATTCTATTGTGGATATACTGGCTGAAGTGGCAATCGAAACGCAAAGATATTACTCCAAGTTATACCGAGCCAAACCAATTCAGCTGGCCAAAATGGCGGAATTTCTTGACAGAGCTCATATCTGCACCATTTTCCGATACCCAGAAATAATGAATTTAATTACTCCAAATGATTTATGGACTACCATTCACGGTGTGCCAAACTGAAAATGCCCAGGCCCAGATGGCATTCCATATGAGTTCTACAAAAAATATTTTAAATACATATCCCCATTGCTGCTAGCCTCACTCAACCAAACCCTGTTGGAAATGCGACTCCTACCAGGAGGACATGAGGCTTTTACAGTCACACTCTTCAAGAAAGGGGATAGGCTAGATTTAGCCAACTGGCGCCCCATTTCTCTAACAAACACAGACACCAAAATTTTAACAAAAATCATGGCTAACCGTTTAGGGACTGTAGCATCTGCCACCATCTCTCCAGAACAATTCGGTTTCATCCCCAGAAGGTCAATTTGGGATAACGTGCACTCTGTGGCTAATGTGTGTCAGTCCACAGCCCCTGGGGCACTTGTATTCTTGGACCAACAAAAGGCCTATGATAGAGTAAACTGGGAATACCTTAGGGCCTGCCTCCAACAATTCCGCTTACCTCCCCGCTTCATTAACTGGGTGATGCTGCTCACGGAATCTGCAACAATGGCTGTGCGCGGCCCAGGTTTCCTAACGGATGTAGTCCATCCTCAAAGGGGCCTGCGACAAGGGGACCCCCTGAGCCCACTCTTATACAACTTCAGCCTTGACCCACTACTGCGAAATGTGAATGCCCAACTCACTGGGGTCCATGTGCCAGGCCAAACCCCAGTCAAGATGATGGCATTTGCAGATGATTGCATGGTGGGGGTGTCTAATAACAAAGATGCATGCGCGCTTGAAGCCCTCATCCAGGAATATTCCCGGGTAAGCAACGCGGCACTGAACGCCTCCAAAGCTGAAATCATCCTCCTTGGTTGATTTCAAAACTGCTGGGCCCCAGCAATTAGTTCCCAACCCGGCCCATCTGCTCGGCCACGTCCACGCCTTACTAACTCAAAACACACCGCTCCACTGGTGCTCCCCTTTGTGCCGCGACCTACCATAGGACCGGTACGCCATCTGGGCGTGTGGTTGGAGGCAGGAGGATACGCGTCAGCAGTAATGGAGGGCCATATACTGGACAACGTGACGAAGCGAATCGCCTTTCTCAGAGCCCACCCTACTACCCTCACTGGCAGGGTTGTTCTTGCCAACTCTATGCTCCTATCCAAAGTCTGGTTTGGAGCCCACGCCATCCCCTTCTCCCCAAGCTTCTTCAAATCCCTGTATGCTTTGCTACAAGGTTGGCTTTGGTCAGGCCGCCCTCCACCAGTACGGCTAGAGGTCATGTTTGGCCCTCATCATCATGGTGGCATGGGCCTACTTGACTTCAAAGCCCATGCCGCCAAGATCCTAGGCACCTGGATTGCGGCCGTCACTGCTCCTACACTCCCATCCCAACACTGGTCCCGCGCGGCCCGCTCCAACTTCTCCCGAGCCTTGGGCCTCAACAATCCATCAAACCCCCACTCCCTGATGAAATACCTCGCATCACACACATCAGCCACAGGTTCTCACGGGACCAAAACCCACTACAAACGAATCCTACTCTCCATGCGAAGTGCAGAGTGGAGAATTCGTATTAGTGGACATACAACCCAAAGTGGCGCCCTCTCCTCAGTTCACACAAGAGGTACAGGGGCTACCCATCCATGATGGCGTGATCCCCATTCGACCCCAAGTCCTATCCAGGGTGGACTAGCTGGACATGATGGACATCCCTTATTCCACTGAGACCCAAAAGACTATTTGGAAATACGCACACCATCCTCTGTTGCAGCCTCAAGTCCGTTCCCATGTGTGGCGCTGCCTGAGGCAGGTGTATCGTACAGCTGAGCGCTCTAATGCTTTACACTCATCCTGTGTCGTGTGTGGCCAGTATGGAACGCTGTTTCACCGCCTGGAGAAGTGCCCCACCTCTAAAGTAATATGGCGCGAAATCCAACGTCTGCTAGGCCAGGATCAAACACATCCCTTCAGTCTGTCAAGAGATATGTTTGCTTCATCAATGGCCTCCCCCTCCCACCCTCCCTTTGTGCTCTGGTGGTTGCAATCGCCATGTGGACTATCCACACGATTGTCTTGGATGCCATCGCCGGATCCATCCCCACCCTCCCTGAAACTGTCCACAGATTCTGGTCTCATTTGGTGGACCACTTTCAAGCGTGGATGTTTGGATATCTCCCACCACGTCGCCGGCAGCTGGTCTCCTCCTGGTTCCCAGTCTGGTTCATCAAATCAGACCCCTTCCTCCACACGTGCTCAATAGTGGCTACGCCCCCTACACACGTTCCCTCCCCCTTCCCATAAGTGGCGTTCCCGCTGGCAACAAGAGATAGCATCGCTTCTCTGGGGTGCCTCATCTGGTACTGAGTTTTGTCTCGTCTGAGTCATATTCGGAAGTGTCCGTCCCATGGTCGGCCTTCCCCGCAATAAATTTAAAATTTAAAAAGCATGGACTCGATTTACAACTCTTCCATCCAAGGGATTCTTGATGGAGTAAGCATCAGTCGCCATCTTGGCGATTACTTTAAACAGACCCAACCACAACGTATCCAATTTGTTTCTTTGTCTGAAACCATGTGTATCGCAATAGGTGACTCTTTCTCCTATTTGATATTCTTCTAATGCTAGTCAGTTCTTATAATCCATTGATTTTGCTTTTATCCTTTTCTTCAAGGTTGTATCAAATGCTCGCGATTGCATATTGATCAAGATACTCATCAGTCGGTTTAAGTATTGCTCAGTACTCATCCCTGATGTAGGTTCCACCACCAAATATAAAATCAGTGGCAACGTGGCCTTTCTTCCGTATAATAATTCAAATGGAATCTTTCCCATCACCATATGATGACTAATGTTGTAGGCAAAAGTCACTGAACTCAGGTGCTTTCCCCACGCGGAAAGTTCTCCCTGTGACTAGCTTCCTCGGCGTCTCAGCCAGCATCCCATTGACCCATCCTACCGGTCCATTTTTCTTTGGCAGGTATGGTACTGAAATGACTCCTTAGCTCCCCATTGTTTCGTTTAACCATGAGATCACATGAGACATGAAGTTGGTCCCATTGTTGCTCAGCAGGACCTGCGTACATCCATGCTGGTATACCACTTGATCCAATATGAATCTCAAAGTACTGGTAGCGTCTACTCTGGTTAGGGCCTTTTTTTGACCCATATCATCAGATGGTTGATGGCAACTATGATGTACTTGACTCCCACTGTGCTCATCATCAGCAATTACATCACATCGTTGGACACTGTGTGCCAAGAAAATCCAGGGTGGACCAGTTGGTATCCAGTTGTATTCTTGTGTGGTTTGTGCAACTGGCACTCCACGCAACACGCTAGATGATCTGTGACATCGTAATTGATCAATTCCCAGTAATAATACTGGCAAATATGGTCTGTTGTTTTCTTCAGGCCTCCATGCCTGACAACCTTGTGAGCTGCTTGTACTATTGCCGCTCTTTCAAATGGTTTTGGGAATAATAGCTGCTTCCCGTTGATTGTTTTGAATACTTGTCAATCCATAGTCTCTGTGTTTTCCATCACTTTTTGAAGCGCACCTTGGATTTCTCAAGGCTCATCCTCAATTCTTCCTTTGACCATTCTTTGAGATACCTCATCCGCCTGCGGGTATACCAATTGGACCATCGGCAACCGCGATAAGCCATCCATGTTCTGATGAGAAGCTCCCACTTGATGGACTATCTCATAATCATAAGCCTGAAGCTTAAGTGCCCATCGGGCCAGTTGTCCTTCTGGTTCTCTTAGATTGTGCAGCCAATGCAGTGAAGAGTGGTCTGTTACCACCTTAAAGTGCATTCCATGGACATACACTAAAACTGCTTTCATGTGTATTTGACTGCAAGGCATTCCCGCTAAATAGCGATGTAGTTTCTCTCAGTGGCTGAGAGTGTCTGGCTCACATATGCCACCAGATGCTCGTCCCCAAGTTCATCGACTTGGCTCAATATGGCGCTAATCGCCATCAATGAAGCATTGGTTTGAATGATAAACTCCCGATTGAAATTTGGATATTTCAAAATCGCTGAATCTATCAAATACCGGCGTAACTCATCAAAGGAGTCCTGGGCCTCTTCATTCCATATGAATCCTTTTTTTGGATTTTTTAATAAACTGACTAATGGCTCAGCTATATGGGCGAAGTCCCAAATAAATCTTCTGTAGTATCCAACCATCCCAAGGAATACTTGGATGTCTCAGACACTCTTTGGTACAGCCATACACTCTATAGCTGCTATCTTCTGGGTTTGCGGCTGCAATTAACTTGAGTTGATTATGAATCCCAGGTATTCCAACTATTTCTTGAAAAATTGGCACTTCCTTGGCTTGATCTTCAGGTTAGCCATGGACAGTCGCATAAAAACTTCTTCCAAGTGGTGCAAGTGATCAGTAAACGAACTAAAGAACACGTTGATATAATCCAGATATACCAGGACGCACAACAACTTCAGGTGCCTAATATTGCGTCCATGGCCCTCTAGAACGTTGCAGGTTTATTGCAGAGACCCTGGGGCATCCTCGTCAGTTGGTATAGCCCCTGCACAGTAATAATCGTGCATTTTTCTTGATCTTCCTTTGGCAAGTCGATCTGTCAATATCCTGAGATTAGATCTATCATGGAGAAATAATTCACTTCTGCTAAACGATCCAGCGCATCGTCAATCTTAAGTAGGGGATATGAATCCTTCTTCATAATTTTGTTCAGCCTTCAATAGTCAATCATCACTGGTTCAATCCATCCTTCTTCTTTTTTTTAGTACTAGATGGTCCCAACCCAAGGGGGGATTCATCAATGTTCCATCCTTCTTCTTCATGATCAAAACTGGACTCGCCCAGGGACTTGAAGATGGAACTAGAAGCCCATGCTTCACTAGTTTGCTGATCTCATCCTCCACTATTGCTTCAGTGGCTTTTAATCTTTGGATCAGTCTCATCCTTATTGGTATATTTTCCCCAGCGTTGACCTTGTGAATTACGTCTCATGCACATCCCAAATCATGGTCGTCCTGAGCAAATACTTCTTGATATTTCTCAAATAGTTCAAGCACCTCTTCCTGCTGGCCTTCCAGTAGATCAGTGAGCTGCTCTTGATCAACCAATAGGTTGATGCTTTTGGCTAACCCAGCTGGTAATCCCATTTTATCAAGGGACCCAAAATTGTGGAACCGTCTCAATTCAGCTTTCAGGATCAGATGAATAAATGTGATGATCTGATTCCTCTTGATCTTCATCAGTTTTTCACACAGATTCGCCAGGAGAACTCGAACTTCTCCATGGCCTGGCATTATTATCCCAGAAGCCACCCATGGCTCCACTCTGGACTTCTTCCAGGGGCTTCTGACCTCCCTAAACAACAGCTCCAGAATCTCCAAAGTCAACCCTGTGTTGACTATTATCTGTGATCTGGCTGGTATGGTCCTCTCTTTCTTGATCCTTAATGGAATTCCCTGGTTTTCTAGAATTTCCGCTGGCATTTCGCGTCACTTCCTACCAAATATTTGATTTTGAATCGGTACAATGCCATCATTGTATATCAGATTAATGAAGTTGTTTCTCTGATTCAACGGAGCTTCACCATACTTCTAGTATACCAATGATAATGTCTGACCCAGGATGGTCAACACATTACCTCAAAGTTACATTTAACTCCATACATTAATAGAAACTCCATTCCGATCAGGATATTATAGTTTTGGTTTGCCAAAACTATAGCTAGTGCAGATACCACCAATGACCCAAATCATAGTTGCAGCGCACTATACGCTCCAAAGGAAACAGCGGCGTTTGGCTCAGCTGTTCCATATTCTATCTTGTGTTCTAAGTCCAGCAAGATCTTCAAACTCTTTACCAGCTTGGTTGAGACAATATTAATGGGCGCTTCACTTTCAACAATCACCCTCACCCCCTCTCGATTCACTTAAATATCTGTATATGTACACTCAGAGTATTGTAATATAGTATTTACTGAGTGAATGGCGGCATTGTTAGCTGAATCTAGGGTGTGAATAATAATCGCCAATAATTCAGGAAATGATTCATTTATCACGCCGAGGGGGATAGACAGATTGGCTTCATCTGAACGGATGTCTGATAACTCTTCAGGATTCTTGGCAGTTCAAATCTTCTCTGACAGTTGTCAGGCGTATGGCTGGGCAACTTTCTGAATTATCTCGGGGTTGATTCTCTTCGCCCCAGATCTGGTCATGGCATTCACATCCCTATTGACCAATTTGTATAGCTGATCCTGATTGTCATCTAAAAACAGATCGCTAATGTCAATTTCTTCATTCATGATATTGAGAGGAACAGGTTTCTCCGCCACACTAGACTGTTCCTTGTCTAGGCAGCGGCCCTTTTCCTGAATCGTTTGTGGCTGCTGTCTCCTTGGTCTGGACCACGTTAATTTGATCCTTTGGCTTTTTGTAGTGTACGGCGAAATGTCCTTTCCCACCACACTGATAGCAGACCTTCTCTTTCTTGCTTAACCATCTGAATTCTTTGGGCTTATTTCATGGCACAGTTTGATTGGTATCCTCAATTACTCCTTCATTTCCCTTCGTGGGATTCAGATTCTGTACCAGATTTAACTTGAAGCTTCTATTTGGGGAATTGAATGTCACTCCTAAAACCTTCAGGTTGTCTACCATTTTAGCAAAGTAGTATTCTCCATCGCAAACATGGAAGGCATCATTCTATAAAAATTGTGATGGGGCTGAAGGACTGCTTGAAAAGTGATTCTAGCATCAAAGTCATCCAATACTTTTGCTTGGGCAGGATCTGCAACTCCTGGTAAAATCAATCCGTGAAGCTAGCAAGAGACTCATCTTTATGGAACTAAATCCCATAAATTCTTGCTTGCATTTTGACATGTGGGTTGTACTCCCGAACTCTTTCATTATGGCCTCCTTTGCCTTGGCATATGACCAGCTGTCCCCTTCCAAGTGGGGTAACACTAAGTTTTGACAGTCGGTGTCCAGGCAGTTCATGACCATCAATTCCTTTTGACAATCCACATATCCATTCATAGTCATGTCAAACAGTTTGAAAAACGCTAGGGCGTTATCCCAATGGAATGTTGGCAATTTTGGCGTTGTCCTAAATTCCTCTGAGTCATTTATGGATGATTATCTCAATTTGATTAAACAGCTAACTTGCAGAGTGACTCTGGGCTTCATATTTGAAATGTCATTGAAAGTGGGCGGCATATTCCTCAGGGTATTTGACTTCCCAAGTATTGTGTGAGGACTTCTCTCTTGGCATCATGGGCCATATTGGTCTCACAAACACATCTATGAGCTTTAAGTTCCTCCACTTATTTGATTAATTTCTTGATATCCACACCAAACTTTCTTAAATGAACGCGATCTGCTTCTCGCTCAATCTTTGAGTATAGGACCTCTCAAATAAGGTCCCCTTCATTCTTCTTCAATGAGTTTACTTTGCCGAGTAACTCGTTCCTGAAGTTGGCTACGTTCTCTACCCCTTCCTCCACCTTGGCAACTCATTCTTCCTAGCCGCAAACTCCTGATGGTCTGTTGAGTTTAAGGCATTCTAGTTCACAGTGGCGATCTTAGTCCACAGCTTGCGTAACTCTTATTTATAAGACATTATAATAGATTCTTTACTCAACTACCCCTGTAGTGAGCACCAACTTGTAAAAATTTACTCTAGGTTGATTATTGGCTGTCAACCCATTAGCCTTTTTAACTGCACAGGTTCAATTTCCTTGTGCGCCTCGTTGCATTGTATAGAATGTATTGATTGATTATAGTATGGAGACTATTATCTGTAGTTGAGATTGAACTATTATTTGGCCCAACGCTCTGCCAGTATTTCCAATTAAATGTTGTAAGTTGTACTCGTAGGGATTTGTTCCCTATACTCTTGTACACCTGATCTTTGTTAAGATACCTTGTGACAGTCTCTCTCAGCCCAACACACAGTCGGCAGCTATGCCTGATTGTGGTTCCTTTGTCTCTAGATCCCTTCTCGGATCTTTACTCTTCTCTCTGAGAGTCTTCCAATTATTGCCTTCTGCAATAATATCTTTGAGATAGAATGTCATAATATAAGCTGATAGTCTAACTATACATTGGATTGATAATATAACTGTAAAGTACTGGTTATCTAATTTCTGTTTTCTACAAAATACTGTTTTTTATTATAGTTAATCCTAGGGAATTATATAGTAGGAGATTCGGCTTTCTAACCCTCAGTTGACACCTCTTCAATTAAATGGCAGCCATTGCCATTGAATCACCCATCCTCGTCTCAGCAGCGTTGGTTATCCATCCTGGCTAGGATTCCATCATTGGACATCCTCAAGACCTCAAATAAAAAGAGTTGGAAAACATGTCCCTAACATTTTCCTCTCAATCCAGGTGAACCAACCATAATTGGCTAGTGACCTGCTTAGGTAATGGGAATTATTACCCATTATGGAAGGTCACTCACCAACCAATTGATTTGCTAGTTGCAGGTAGCATCACTCGCCTTACAACTCACTATTCACTCCAAATCAGTTGGTGATGAAACCCAACTGATCCCAATCAGTACACCTGATAGTTAATCACTATCAGATGCCCCTATTTTGTCAGCAACTCCACCTGATGAGATCTTAAGTATTCATCCTAATTGATCCCTGACAGATATGACCAGGCAAATATCTCAAAATCCCCCAAACATAGTTCCTCCAAAACTCAGGCCAACCAATTTCTGATTCACTTCACCTTAGAGAATTTTCCCCTAGTGATACCAGGTAATCTAGCAGGCTGAGCATATGGGCTAAAATCCCAACAATAGCTCAACTGATTTAGTCCTGTCACAACTATAAAGTAAATTTTAAGAGGCTTAGTTGGCTGTTGATCTCAAACAAATACTTAATACTGTGATATTCACGCCTTATCATAGCCCTGGGCCTCTCCTCTCCTGTTAGTTTGAAAGAAGAATTTCAGGCATCATGCAGTGATGGACCATAAAATACTTAAGACTATTTACCAAGATGGAAAAGCAACCCATTTTCACGGATTGATGACTCTTTACTCTTTCTTGATGGGTCACAATATTTTTCTGCATAAAACTTACTAGGAGAAATTGATAATTAGAGCTACCACCTAAAGCTCAATCCAAATGTGCGCTCATAGCCAATGTGAGTTAATAGAGTCAACAAGGCTGCCACAGAGCCTTTTCAATGCACCCTTCACCTTCCAATGTGCCATGGACGGGATCCTAGGGTACTTGAAGCTATTCTGTGTCCTAGTGTACCTTGAAAAATCACTGTTTTCTTAAAGATCTTCAACAGCTATGTGTAACATCTCTTGGAAGCCTTTATTCATCTTAGTAAAGGCTTAATAGAGCTTGTTGGGAATTTAATGTGACTGGACGATAATCCTAAATAATTGCTGGCGGATCATTGGTTATCCAGCAATATTAGGTCTAAGTTTCTATCATTTATTGATTCAAGATGGTTTGACACTGAGCAAGTTGACATCAGAAAATAAGAGTGAATACCACCAGAGCTTCAATGATGAGGCGAAAAATCTAAAGATGTAGTCAATAGGTAGTAAGTAATCTGAAGGGTTAACTTGACTAGAAACAACGAAGATATGAGCAGTACGTTAGTGAAGGAAGGGTTGCGGTTGATTAGAAGAAAGAGATTGGATACCAAGGAAAAGGAGAGTCAGCAGTAGAGGATGCTCATTATATATTACATTAAATAAAGTGTTATCTCCAATGAAATTGTTTTGTGTTCATATTACATTTTTAAAGTTTCTTTTTGGGACCAACGTTCTCCATATCATCCATACGTTGCTCAGTGGGCTTGACCCTGTGAAAACTTATGGCGGTATCAACTATATCGCTAATTTTATAATACAGCTTAATCTTTCAGAGTGTCCTTGTTCCAATTTGAATTGAAATTTATTGGACACAAGGAGGAAAACATCAAATTCAGCCCATCCCATATAAAGTTGCTGCCATTAAGATGATGTCACTCCATATGAGTTTTATTGATAATCAAGTATTCCTTGGCATAGTAGGTTATCATCATCTGATTCATCAATTTTCTGACATAGCTTTACCCCTAGTCTACCTTCCACAAAAAATGCACATTTTTAGTGGTGGCCTGAACAGTAACAGTGTTTTAATGCATTGCAGACCGCTCTTTGTACAAAAATCTACCTTAGTTCATCCGCAGTTCAACTGACCCTTTTTTGCAATTCACTGACACTAATGATGTTTTTTGGGGCCATTATAGCTCTTAACGAGGAAGATCACTTTGATACCTAATGACTTACTTTAGCAGGACCCTAAAAAAGCTAAACAAATTTATAGCATTATAAGCGTGAGTTTCTTACAGTGTTTCTGGCAATCAAGAATTTCAGCCTTAACTATACAGTACCTATTTCACTGTTATCACTGTTTATTCCTCACTCTGATAGATGCAGCAGGTGAAGGACTCAGATGTCCAGTTAGTAAGATGGGCCCTAAGGCTGCATAACTACAAAATTTACTATTGTCTATCATGCTGGAATAATTTATCAGAGAGTTGAAGTTCTCTTAAGGATGATGGTACTGGCCGCCTTGACCCCCAAGAAAGAAAGACTGTACAATTTATATGGCTATCCGGAGTGATAGGAGTTGGAAACTCCTGAAATACAAACTGAGCTCTGAAAGATGACCCAAGACACTTAAATTAAAGAGGGAATGCTGTATAATAAAACCAACAAGAAATGGATCCCTTGTATCTTTCCTTCTTCTCAAAATTAATGTTATTCTTTAAGGACACATGAAAAGGACATTTGGCAATAAAAACCCACAAATGGATAAAGCACCGATGCTATTAGGATCGTATGGTTGAGACCATCCAGGAAGTTCTAGAGGCTTATATGATTTGTAAATTCCAAGATTGGGCTAGTCACTGGAATCAACATTCAGTCATGATCTATCAAGCCCCTTTAATGTTATCAGCATCGATGTAGTGGGCCTACTGCCTACTTGGATAAATGGCCATAAATATATCTTATTAGCCATGTACCATTTTATCAAATGAGTTGAAGCAATTTACGTTTCCTCTGCCACCGCAAAAGACATGACCTCGCTCCTTATTTGATCCATTTTTACTCAGCATGGATGGACATAAAATTTACTTTTGGACAATGACTAAATTACCCCTCTCAGATAGTATAATATCTATCTTCATTTTTTTGGATCTAACCAAAGTTTCACCGCCATTTATAACCCCTTAATTAAAGGGACAGCGTAACGTGATCAAGGAACTTAAGTTTCTATTTTTAGAAGGTGGCCACCTCCAAACTAACATACTGGAACATCTACTTACCCAGTACCTTTCTTTTTTCCAAATAAGCTACCATTAAATAATCAATTTGGCTTTCTTTGAAGCTCTACTTTTCTCTCTCGTTGCAATCACTTTTGCAACTTATTCAATTCAAGTCTGATTCTAGTTTGATAATCTCACAGAGGAGATTAGTCTGCGCCCATGTCAGGGAGCAGTTGGGCAAGTAAGGTAAGAGGCACAGGTGGTAGGCCCGCGACCTTAAACGTTCAAAAACGCCCCGAAGAAACTGGTGGAATAGAAAAAAATATAAAAAACTGGCGGTAACTATATTCCCCAGAAATCTTCGCTTGGCAAGCGCGATGCAACCAGTACATCAACACGCCGCACTCCCAACCACTCTTGTTGGTGGAATATGGAGTCCGTGTGTTTCTGGACATCCAACAAACAGCTCTATGGGGAAAATTTTGTGGGGATGTGCACGCTTTTTCCTGACCATGGTGTACGTCGCATCTCACTCCATGTTATGTGGTTGGCTGGACCTCGTTTTAGAAGACAAGGAGGCAGCAGATGAAGCTGCTGTGGTGCATGTAGTAATTGACCTCCCTGAAGGGCAACAGGTCGTTGAAAACAAATGCACTAGATGGACAAAATTCAACCAAATTTTCCTCACGATTGACTTTTTGCCTACTACAGTAAAACGTGCCATTTTGGAGCAGCACCTGAAAGATGGTCTCACCATTTATGGCGAAATACAATCTTTCGAGGTGCAACGCTTTATTCTGATGCCACACCCATGCACCGGCAAAGCCATCACAGTTCTAACCCAACTGAGGAGATTGTGAAGGACCTAACCCAGATCCCGCACTCCACATATATCAATATTGAAGGGCATACCACCCACCCTTTCTGGGTAACCATGGACAGCGCGCCCCCCATCTGCAACCACTGTGACGCGTTCAGCCATAAGGCACATGCATACCCCACCAAAGAGAGCATCACATTCCAAGAGCACCCCTCAGCGGCCATGGCCAGCGGAGAGGTACACTACAAACCAACTGCAAGCACCAAAAAGGCTTTCCCATGGGGAACACAAGGCTGCTACCTACTGGTAAAACCTAATTCCCCGCAAGAGTGGAAGAAGGCTAAGCAGGCCCGCAGGGCCACAGCCAAGGAAGCGGCCAAAGCCACCACCGCTATCCCACACTTCCAACGCCAGGAGGACATTGAAACCTTCGCGGTGGAAGCAACTTGGAATCCATCAACCAATCAGATTGGGGTTCCCATGCCGATTGGGCCACCCAATCTGAGGATCTGATGGGTGAATCAATTTCACCCAATCTTTGCAACCAAGCTCCAGTCAAAACTGACTTGGGGTCCAACCTACCTGAAAAATTTTATTTTTGACCTGATCGTTGGTGCACCAAACTCATCCGCACCATAAAAAATTTGTTTGACGTCGGGGAAATAAAAAGCAAAGGCAAAAGCCAACGCAAACCTTTCTGCTAAAATCAACAAATCTACTGATAGCGTTGCTGCAAACACCCACGCTGCTGTAAAGGCCTGTGGGGATCTAGAGGAGGCAGTGGGCCCGGGTGCACACCCCCTCACACCTAAGGTGCAATGGGGGAAACCTTCACTTTAGTGACGTAGAATATCGCCTGACTTAAGGCCTCGCTGTCCCAGGCTAAGAAACTGAGTTTTTTACAATAAAATTTACCCGTGGATATCCTGGCCATCCAGGAGTCCCACTGTCCGCGAGGTTCCAAGGATGCTTGGAAAACCATGCTCCTCCCATCCCTATCCTTTTGGTCAGAGCACTGTGGTGTGCTAGTTCAAAAAAACATTTTTTCAAATTTTTATTGTCAGAAATCTTCATCAATGGCTGAGTCCTCATTGTCACCTTCTAGTGGGCTGACTTGGCACATGCTATTGTCAACATCTATGCCCCAATTGGTGCACGCGAGCATTGAGAAATTTTCTCATCGATCAAATCCCTCCCACTACCCCCAGACTCTTTCCTAGTCAGCGACATTAATTGTTGGCTAAACACAGCAACGGACCGGTGGCCTTCCTCACCCCATGCCCCCCAGGGTCACGTAGAACTACACGTTCTAAAGTCCACCCTTGGGTTAATGGATGCGCTACTGCAGTGAGCCCCGCTGCTCAAAAACATGACATGACCCCACATCTACAACAGCCAATTAAGGTCCATGACCCGCATAGACCTTATCCTTACACCGGCAAAATTTCAACCTCACATTTCCCACTTTTAAACAACAAAAATTGAATTCTCTGACCACTGGCTGGTCTCGATAACCTACCATCTACCTGTCACAGTGTCTAAGGCCACACATTGGTGCAAACTCCGCCCTCCCAAACTTGAGTCGCCAGGATTTTCCACTTAAATGGAAGCAACAACTTTGGCAAAAGAGTTTGTTACACCATTTTGCGCGGACCCCATCTCCACATGGGCAGCCTTCAAAAAGATACCATCCGCAACTCTTGCCACCTCTCCTCACAACGCTCAAAAGCAACATTGGCCATCATCTCGCGCGCTCCGACAGAGTTGGAACACCTGGAGTCCAACATCCCAGCCGCAGGATACAGCCCTGCATGGGGCTGGAAGTGGGCGAGGCAGCTGCCCACCTCAACACAATCAAAAGGCAACACAAATATTGGGTTTATGTTCAGTACAGGGCCAAGTGCATTACAGAGGGTGACAAGTGCACTGCATATTTATTTTCAGAAAAAATTTCGCACCATGCCAGAGCGTGGCCTGCACACAGGTGCAAAGATCGGATGATTCCATTGTGGATACACCATCCAAAGTGGCAATCAAAATATAAAAGTATTATTTGAGTTATACTGATCCAATCCAATTCAGCCAGCTAAAGTGGCAGAATTTCTCAACTGAACCCACATCCAAACCGTTTCCCGATACCCAGAAATAATAAATTTGATTACTCTAATTGAACTATGGACAGCCATCCGCGGTGCACCAAATTAGAAATGCCCAGGCCCAGATGGCATTCCATATGAGTTCTATAAGAAGTACTTCAAATATATAATTTAACTACTGCTTGACTCACTTAACCAGAGCCTTCTGGAAACGCGCCTCCTACCAGGAGGCCAAGAGGCCTTCACCATCACACTCTTTAAGAAAGGGGAAAAGCTAGGCTTAGCTAACTGGCGCCCCATTTCTTTAACTATCATGGATACAAAAATTTTAACTAAAATCATGGCTAACCATTTAGGGATTGTAGCATCTGCCACCATCTCCCCAGAACAATTCAGTTTCATACCCAGAAGGTCGATTTGGGACAACGTACACTCTGTGGCTAACGCATGCCAGTCCACAGCTTCAGGGCACTTGTATTCTTGGACCAAAAAAAAGCCTATGATAGAGTAAACTGGGAATACCTCAGGGCCTGCCTCTATCAATTCCGCTTACCCCCTCGCTTCATCAACTGGGTGATGCTGCTCATGGAATCTGCAACAATGGCGGTGTATGGCCCTGGCTTTCTAAAGGAAGTAGTCCGCCCTCAAAGGGGCTTGCGACAAGGGGACCCCCTCAGCCCACTCTTATACAACTTCAGCCTTGACCCACAACTTCGAAATGCGAATGCCCAACTCACTGGGGTCCATGTGCCAGGCCAAGCCCCAGTCAAGTTAGTGGCGTTTGCAGATGACTGTGTGGTTGGGGTGTCTAATAATAAAGATGCACGCGCACTTGAAGCTCTCATCCAGGAGTATTCCTGGGTAAGTAATGCTGCACTGAATGCTTCCAAAACCGAAATCATCCTCCTTGGTCAGTATCAAACCTGATGGGCCCCAGCGACCAGTGCCCAGCCTGGCCCATCTGCTCACACACGTGCTCGCCCTCCTAGCTCACCCCACACCGCTTCACTGGTGCTCCCCTTCGTGCCACACCCTACCATAGGGCCAGTTCACCATCTGGGTGTCTGGGTGGAGGCAGTTGGGTACACATCAGCAGTAATGGATAGTTGTATTCTAGACAAAGTGACGTAGTGCATCGCCTCCCTCAGAGCCCACCCCACTTCCCTTACTGGCAGGGTTGTTTTAGCCAAATCTATGCTCCTCTCCAAAGTCTGGTTTGGAGCCCACGTCATCCCCTTCTCCCCAAGCTTCTTTAAATCCTTGCATGCCCTGCTGCAAGGATGGCTATGGTCAGGCCGCCCAAAACAAGTACATCTAGAGGTCATGTTTGGCCCTCATCATCATGGAGGCATGAGCCTGCTTGACTTCAAAGCCCATGCTGCCAAGATCCTGGGCACCTGGATTGTGGACGTCACCGACCCTACACTCCCCTCCCAACACTGGTCCCACGCGGCCCGCTCCAACTTCTCCCGCGCCTTGGGCCTTAACAATCCATCGAACCCTCACTCTCTGATGATATACCTGGCTTCACACCCATCGGCCACAGGTCCCCACAGTACTAAAACCCACTACAAACGAATCCTCCTTTCCATGCGGAGCGCTGAGTGGAGAATTTGTATACGCGGACACACAACCCAGAGAGGCCGCCCCTCTCCTCAGTTCACACAAGAGGTACAGGGGCTACCCATCCAAGATGGCTTGATCCCCACACGGCCCCATGTCCTATCCAGGGTGGACTATCTGGACATGATGGACATCCCTTACTCCATTGAGACCCAAAAAACTATCTGGAAATATGCACACCATCCTCTGTTGCAGCCTAAAATCTGGTCCCATGTGTGGCGCTGCCTGAAACAAGTGTACCATACAGCTGAGCGCTCTAACGCTTTACACTCATCCTGTGTCATGTGTGGCCAGTATGAAACGCTGTTCCACCGCCTGGAGACTTGTCCTACCTCTAAAGTGATATGGCGCGAAGTTCAACGTCTGCTGGGCCAGGATCAAACACATTCCTTTAGTCTGTCAAGAGATATGTTTGCTTTATCAATGGCCTCCCCCTTCCACCCTCCCTCCATGCTCTGGTGGCTGCAATCGCCATGTGGACTATCCACACGATTGTCTTGGATGACATCACAGGCTCCACCCCCACCCTCCAAGAAGCTGTCCACAGATCCTGGTCTCACTTGGTGGACCACTTTCAGGCGTGGATGTTTGGATACCTCCCACAGCGTCGCTGACAGCAGGTCTCCTCCTGGTTCCCAGTTTGGTTCATCAAATCAGACCCCTTCCTCCACACGTGTTCAATTGTGGCTACGGCCCCTTCACGCGTTCCCTCCCCTTCCCCATAAGTGGCGTTCCCGCTGCCAACAAGAGATAGCATCGCTTCTCTGTGGTGCCTTCCTTGTTCTAAGTTTTGTTTCCTTTGGGTCATATTTGGAAGTGCCTGTTCAATGGTCAGCCTTCCTCGCAATAAATAAAATTTATTTGAAGCTCTATATGGGCGTGCTCACTGACTATCAAGTAGCGTTCACCAACTACTCAATAAATCCATGCCTGAAAACTACACTTTGACCACGAGGGCTGTAGCAGACTTAGTTTCTGGTTTCAATACCTAGCCACACAAGGCATTTTCATCACCACAGAAAGGGAGACATCACAATTTAATGTCAGCCAAAATTCCTTTCGTATATTTCAATTATGTGACCTAGTTCACTTCTATCACCGTTGACCCAGGGGTTAGCAGAATAAGCTCAACGTTGTTTAATATAAACCCTATAAAATCATTCATAAGGTAAAATCTGAGTATTTTATTTCTTATATCAATCAGGAGAAAGTGGTAAAATGAGTTCATGTCCAATTTTCAAGGCCTTATACTCCCCAATAACAATATTTAAAGGGGCGTTGTTGGTATTGGAGATGAGGAATAAGCCAAATTTCCTACTTCTATTGATCCTTAGTAAGTTAAATTTTGAGCCCTCACTATAGAAACCTGTTTTTAAAGGCACTGATGAGGATTTTGATCAGAAAGCTCATGTGCTCATGAATTGCTTGAGATGCCTTCTGTAATTTCACCTTCACTTCATAAACCTCAAAAGGGGTGTCTTCACCAATTGTGGTCATGAGGAGAATATAGACCAATGAGGGCGTCAACCAGTTGTGCGATATATAAGAAAAAGATCCTGATGGTATGAGCCATGGAGGTACCCTAAGCGCCAAGTTCTTACCCCACTATTAATATTAACACTTTCTAACTCAGAAAAGTAATCTAATCGCCACATCTTTTAATCTTCAATGACCTCTCAGCTAGGATTATAGCTTTGAGCCCATTTTTGAACTTCAGCTACTATCAAGTGAACAGTTACATTAAAAGGGGTTATTCCTTGATGCACAGTGAAATCCAGTAATTCTATGGACTTGTGGAGGAGGGAAACTTTTAACTGTTCTTATAATTCATTATTAAAGCCTACTTTTGACACAGACGTAAGTTGTGGACATTAGTAAGATCCCCCTGGGACAAATATACAAAGGAGTTGTATCCCTAAATGTAGTAGGAGTATAAAGGGTTTAAGAAAAACTTTCATAGTTGAAAAGATCTTCCAGGACTTTACTGTTTGATCCACTTGAGGCGATCAACCATTATGAAATTCCTTAGAGATCTTACAGGAAATTGAAGAGAAGAACATCTTTGAGTTCTTTACCTTAGAATTTATGATAATCCTTATAGTTGGATAGCTTGTCAAAAATCTTCTTTCTAAATTTATAATCCCAGGAGTGGGATACAGATAGTTAGTAGTGACAGGTACCGCACAATGTATGATTTTATTGATTGAAGGCAATTTGGTTTGACCAATCATCAGTATAATTTGTTTACTTGATTTTATAATATATTACTTATATAAAGGGTTCAATTGACTATAATTTTCCCTGAAGCCCACGTTTCTGTGTAGTTTCTGAATCTGTATTTAATCACTGTTAGCATCCTTGGCAACATCCATTGGATATTTATAAATATGGCGGAAGACCAAATCCTTAACCCACACCTGTGCAACTCGACCTCTTAGTAACTGATTACCATGGCCTGAGGCTTTGTTTTTATATTGGCAATCTTTATCATTCATTATATCTTACTTTGCCCTTCACCATTGTAAAACCTGTTATTAAATAGAATTACCTTTATTTTCCTCAGCCTTTTTACCAGAGTCTTACTTTAGCAGGCTGACTAAAGTTAATGTGGATACTACTATAATTTCTGGATTATTGGCAATCTATTTCCTAATTATGCGATTGTCCAAGATTCCTTAATGCTGATCTGCTGTCAAATAATTGAACCAATAGAAATCAGGATGAGAGGAGCCTATCTGATAGTAAATGACATTGTGAACAGGATCTTTTTAAGAGCCAGATGGTGGTAATTGTCTACCACCAGACGAAGAAGATTGTCTTGAATAATCCTGAAGCCTTTGTCAGTACTCAATACTATGGTGTGCTTATTCCTTTAAGTTTTTTTTTTTAAATAAGTGCTAGAGCATCGAGTTTCAGTGCACAGGTATTCACTAGTAAAACTAAAACATGCTTTAAGAGGACAGCGAACTGCCAATATAGCAAAAAAGGAAAACCTTTACTGGCAAAAGTTATCTTTATTATATATAATTAAACTGATGCACAGTGAAGTATCAATTACTGACGCAGGCTTCTGGGCTTGCTGATGGGGCTGCTTTCGCTGAAGATTGCTTCTAGTGACATAGGAACAAAGATCCCTTACCATTAAGTTCCGCCAATATATGATCCCTTGCTAGCATTTTTAGCACTAATGGTGAAAACCCAAATGAGGGAGCCGCCACGCATCTTTATTTGCAAATGGGCCAAACAAAGGGATTATTGTAAATAAAAAATCCCTAATATAGCCCTAAGCTAACAGCCTAGGAAGCCATATCAGAAGATGAGGAAGCCTGGGGAAACTATGTCTGGAGCCCGCTTTAGCTGACGGACCATAGCAGAAAGCATAAGGGTTATAGAATCAGCAGCATGCGACATAAGGAGGTAAAACTGGGGCTTTATTTTCTATTAATAAATCGGGTGTAATCACCCTTGCTAGCGTTTCTATCAGTGCGTTTTATTGTAATAAGCTGCACTCAAGAAAGGTTAATAGATGAGTAATTATCAAAATTTGAGGATTAGGGAGTGAATCACAAAACTAAGGATATTTACATTACAGTCACTATCAACTGACTGTAATTGAGACTCTAGTGAATAGTCATAATGAAAAATAGAAATCCTCGTGTCAAATATTTTATGCCAGCTTGAGGGATATGAGAGAGTAATAGAACTGAGCCTAGTAGTAGCATAATAGGAACGCCATTGGGGATTGTGGATTTGATCCACGTTAAGTCTTAATAAAATTAATGCCCCAAACCAAATCACCAAGAAGTTTAAATACAACATTGTCTACTACCTATAGAGCATGGGGCACGCATTAAGGACTTATAAAAATAGAAAAAAATCCTATGTCTATTTAGTTAAAAATACTTATCTAAATAAATATTGCATAAATTAATATTTGTCAAACAAGCTGTAACATCCACCTACTTGACTAAACATCAGGTAAAAAAGATGAGTGGGTTCCAATGGACAATTGAAAGCTCAAGCCAAGAGGCCAGAATGTGGATAGTATGTTTTAAGAAACTTAGCATGCACACTATTGATCTAGTACCCTTAGTGGGATCCTTAAAAGTGTAGGCATCTGTGGAGAATTCTCAATAATCTAAAAAGGGTCTTTCCAAATGGGTGCTATTTGCTAGCTCTTCTAAAACCTTGATATTCATAATACCAGACCAATTATCCTACACCAAATGTAAGTGAGGTCTGGTGGTCATCATAATCATGAGTTTGCATCTAAATTTATGATCAACGTATCAGATTAAGCAGAGCTTTTTAGCAGAATTAAAGTTGTGGTAAGTTTATACTTTTCTTTCTCGTTGAAATCACTTTTGCAACCTATTCAATTCAAGACTGAATCTAGTTTGATAATATCACAGAGGAGATTAGTCTGCGCCCATGTCAGGGAGCAGTTGGGCAAGTAAGGTAAGAGGAGCAGGTGGAAGACCCGCGGCCTCCAACGTTTGAAAATGCCCCAGAGAAACCGGCGGAATAAACAAAAATTTTAAAAATCTGGCGGTCACTATCTCCCCAGAGATACTCGCATGGCAAGCACGATGCAACCAGTACATCAACACGCCACACTCTTAGCCACTTTTGTCAGTAAAATTTAGAGTCCGCATGTTTCTGGAGATCCAACAAACGGCCTTATGGGGAAAATTTTGTGGGGATGTGCACGCTTTTTTCATGACCATGGTGTACGTCGCACCTCACACCATGTCACGCGGTTGGCTGGACCTAGGTTTTGAAAGCAAAGAGGCAGCAGACGAGGCTGCGGCAGTGCGTGTAGTGGTCGCCCTCCCCAAAGGGCAACAGGTTATCGAAACCAAATGCACCAGATGGACAAAATCAAACCAAATTTTCCTCACGTTTGACTTTTTGCCTACTACAGTAAAACGTGACATTTTGGAACAACACCTGAAAGATGATCTCACCGTATATGGCGAAATACAATCTTTTGAAATGCAACGCTTCACGCTGATGCCACACCTGTGCACTGGCAAAGCCATCTCAGTCCTGACCCCAACTGAGGAGATCGCAAAGGACCTAACCCAGATCCTGCACTCCACTTTTATTGATATCGCAGGGCAGACCACCCACCCATTCTGAGTGACCATGGAGCAGAGTTCTCCCATTTGCACCCACTGTGATGCGTTCAGCCATAAGGCGCACGCATGCCCCACCAAGGAGGGCGTCACATTCCAAGAGCACCCCTCAGCGGCCATGGTCAGCGGAGAGGCGCACTACGAACCAACCACAAGCACCAAAGAGGCTTTCCTGTGAGGAGCACAAGGCTGCTACCTATTGGTAAAGCCCATCTCCCACAAGAGCGGAAGAAGGCCAAGCAGGCCCACAGGGCCACAGCCAATGAAGTGGCCAAAGCCACCACCGCTATCCCACACTCACAATGCCAGGAGGACATGGAAACCTTCATGGCAGAAGCAACTCAGGAATCCATTAACCAATCAGATTGGGAAGCCCATGCTGAGTGGGCCACTCAATCCGAGGATCTGATGGGGGATTTGATCTCACCCACTTGTTGCACCCAAGCTCTGGTTAAAACTGACTTGGGACCCATCCCAACTGAAAATTTTTTTGACCCACTCAACGGTGCACCAAACTCATCCACACTGCAGAAAATTCATTCGACATTGTGAAAACAAAAAGCAAAGGCTAAAGTCAACGCAACTCTTCCCACAAAAATTAACAAAAACCCCGATAGCATTGCTGCTAACACCTATGCTGCTGTGAAGGCCCGTGGGGATCTAGAGGAGGCTGGTGGGCCTGGGTGCCCATCCCCTCACACCTAAGGTGCAATGGGGGAAACCTTCACTTTAGGGATGTTGAATATCTCCAGACTCAAGGCCTTGCCATCCCAGGCTAGGAAACTGAGTTTTTTACAAAACAATTTACCTGTGGATATTCTGGCCATCCACGAAGTCCCACTGTCCATGAGGTTCCAAGGAAGCTTGGAAAACAGTGCTCCTCCCATCCCTATCCTTTTGGTTTAAGCACTGTGGGGTGCTAATTCAGAAAAAAAGTTCAAATTTTTATCTTCAGAAACATTCCTGAATGGCCGAGTTCTCATTGTCACTTTCTCGTGGCTGATGTAGTGCATGCAATTGTCAGCATCTATGCCCCAAACAGTGCACGCAAGAATAGGAATTTTTATCAGTCAAATCCCTCCCGCTACCCCCAAACTCTTTCCTAGTCGGCGACATAAACTGTTGGCTAAACACACCAGCGGACCAGTGGCCTTCATCACCCCACGCCCCCCCAGGGTCACATAGAACTGCGCGTTCTAAAGGCCACCCTTGGGTTAATGGATATGCTGTAGCTACATGCCCCGCTCCCTGAAAACATGACGCGTCCCCACATCCACAACGGCCAACTAAGGTCCATGACCCACATCAACCTTATCCTAATGCCGGTGAAATTCCAACCCCACATCTCCCACTTCAAAACAACAAAAATGGAATTCTCCGACCATCAACTGGTATCACTAACCTACCACCTAACTGTCACAGCTGCTAAGGCCCCACATTGGTGCAAAATCTGCCCCTCCGAGATCACGTCACCAGGATTTTCCATGTGGGTGGAAGTGGCAACTTTGGAAAAAAAGTTTGTTGCACCATTTTGTGTGGACCCCATTTCCACATGGGAAACTTTCAAAGATGACACCATCCGCCACTCTCGCCATCTCTCCTCCAGACGCTCACAAGCCACATCAGCAGTCATTTCACACGCTCTGGCAGAGTTGGCACACCTGGAGTCCAACATCCCAGCTACAGGATACAGCTCTGCATGGGGCCAGAAGTGGGCGGAGGCAGCCGCCCACCTCAACACACTCAAAAGGCAAAACAATATTGGGTTTATGTTCAGTATAGGGCCAAATGCATCATAAAAGGTGACAAGTGCAACGCATATTTTTTTAAAATTATTTTCGCACCACGCCAGAGTGTGCCCTGCACACAGGTGCGAAAATCAGATAATTCTATTGTGGATACACTGGCTGAAGTGGCAATCAAAATACAAAAATATTACTCCGAGTTGTACTGAGCTGAACCAATTCAGCCAGCCAAAGTGGCGGAATTTCTTGACTGAGCTCATATCCGCACCATTTTCCAATACCCGGAAATAATGAATTTAATTACTCTGAACAAATCATGGACAGCCATTCGCGGTGCGCCAAACCAAAAATGCCCGGGCCAAGATGGCATTCCATATGAGTTCTACAAAAATATTTCAAATATATATCCCCACTTCTGCTTGCCTCACTTAACCAAAGCCTGTTGGAAACGCGCCTACTACCAGGAGGACATGAGGCCTTTACCGTCACACTCTTCAAGAAAGGGGATAAGCTAGACTTAGCCAACTGGCGCCCCATTTCTCTAACAAACATGGACACTAATATTTTAACAAAAATCATGGCTAACCGTTTAGGGACTGTAGCATCTGCCACCATCTCCCCATACAATTCAGTTTTATACCCAGAAGGTTGATTTGGGATAACGTGCACTCTGTGGCTAATGTGTGTCAGTCCACAGCCTCTGGGGCACTTGTATTCTTGGACCAACAAAAGGCCTATGATAGAGTAAACTGGGAATACCTCAGGGCCTGCCTCCATCAATTCCGCCTACCCCCTCGCTTCATCAACTGGGTGATGCTGCTCATGGAATCTGCAACAATGGAGTACGTGGCCCTGGCTTCCTATGAAAGTAGTCCGCCCTCAAAGGGGCTTGCGACAAGGCTACCCCCTCAGCCCACTCTTATACAACTTTAGCCTTGACCCACTACTGCAAAATGTGAATTTCCAACTCATCGGGGTCCATGTGCCAGGCCAAGCCCCAGTCAAGATGATGGCGTTCGCAGATGATTGTGTGGTTGGGGTGTCTGATAATCAAGATGCACGCGCGCTTTAAGCTCTCATCCAGGATATTCCTGGGTAAGCAACGCGGCACTGAACGCTTCCAAAACTGAAATTATCCTCCTTGGTCAATTTCAGAACTGCTGGACCCCGCAATTAGTTCACAACCTAGCCCATCTGCTCGCCCACGTCCTCGCCCTGCTAACTCAACACATACCGCCCCACTGGTGCTCCCCTTTGCGCCACGTCCCACCATAGGATTGGTCTCCCATGTGGGCGTGTGGGTGGAGGCAGGTGGGTACGCATCAAAAGTAATGGAGAATCATATTCTAGACAACATGATGAAGCACATCGCCTCTCCTAGAGCCCACCCTACTTTCCACACTGGCAGGGTTGTTTTAGCCAACTCTATGCTCCTCTCCAAAGTTTGGTTTGGAGCTCATGCCATCCCCTTCTCCCAAAGCTTTTTCAAATCCTTGTATGCCCTGCTGCAAGGATGGCTTTGGTCAGGCTGCCCACCATCAGTATGGCTAGAGGTCATGTTTGGTCCTCATTATTATGGAGGCATGGGCCTGCTTGACTTCAAAGCCCATGCTGCCAAGATCCTGAGCACCTGGATTGCGGCCATCACCACCCCTACGCTCCCCTCCCAACACTGGTCTCGCGCGGCCTGATCCAACTTCTCCTGCACCTTGGGCCTCAACAATCCATCGAACCCTAACTCCCTGATAAAAACCTGGCTTCACACCCATCGGCCACAGGCTCACGGGACTAAAACCCACTACAAACTAATCCTACTCTCCATGCGGAGCGCTAAGTGGAGAATTCATATTAGCGGACATACAACCCAGAGAGGCCGCCCCTCTCCTCAGCTCACACAAGAGGTACAGGGGCTACCCATCCATGATGGCGTGATCCCCACACGGCCCCATGTCCTATCCAGGGTGGAATACCTGGACATGATGGACATCCCCTACTCCATTGAGACCCAAAAAACTGTCTGGAAATACGTACACCATCCTCTGTTGCAGCCTCAAGTCCGCTCCCATGTGTGGCGCTGCCTGAGGCGGGTGTATTATACAGCTGAGCGCTCTAACGCTTTACAATCATCCTGTGTCATGTGTGGCCAGTATGAAACGCTGTTCCACCGCCTGGAGAAGTGTCCTACCTCTAAAGTAATATGGCGCGAAGTTCAACGTCTGCTGGGCCAGGATCAAACGCATTCCTTCAGTCTGTCAAGAGATATGTTTGCTCTATCAATAGCCCCCTCTCTTCCACCCTCCCTTCGTGCTCTGGTGGTTGCAATCGCCATGTGGATTATCCACACGATTGTCTTGGATGCCATCGCCGGATCCATCCCCACCCTCCCTGAAGCTGTCCACAGATTCCGGTCTCATTTGGTGGATCACTTTCAAGCGTGGATGTTTGGATACCTCCCACCGCGTCGCTGACAGCAGGTCTCCACCTGGTTCCCAGTCTGGTTCATCAAATCAGACCCCTTCCTCCACACGTGTTCAGTTGTGGCTACGGCCCCTCTACACGTTCCCTCCCCCTCCCCATAAGTGACGTTCCCTCTGGCAACAAGAGATAGTTTCGCTTCTCTGGGGTGCCTTCCCTGGTAATAAGTTTTATCTCTTCTGAGTCATATTTGGAAGTGTCCGTCCCATGGTCAGCCTTCCCCGCACTAAATTTAAATTTTAATAAAAAAATTAAAATTAAATTTAAAGTTGTGGTAAGTTTATCAAGTATTATTTAAGTTAACACTCTAATTTGCCACAAATGAATACAAAAGTGGGGCAGCGCTGGTGTTTCCCATGAAGTAAAGCAAATGGAGAGTGACCTATTGCTAAGTGATGCATATTTTTATATGCAATTACAGCGGAAGTTAAAAAGCTTCAAACTGGACGCCTTTAATGACTATTTTATGCATAATTTCAACAAGTGTATTGTTCAACTGTTTAATATTGCCATTGGTCACAGGGCGTTAGGGCGCAGATATTACCCCACATATGCCCAAAAGATTGTTAATCTTAGAAATCATTTGTAAAGTAAATTTTTCCCATCATCTGTCAGCAGAAAACAAGGCATGCGTGCTAATAAATTAATATCTTCAATAAATTTAGGAAGAGTAGTAGTATAGCGAGGTGGTTCCTGCTCCACTTTAGGTTGGGTTTTGATTGACACAAGTCTAAAACCAGCAAAGGCAAAAAAACTTGGTGTGGTATATTTGCCCTAAGGTTGACCACCTCGTTTAATTTTACAAATAAATTTGCAGTGGTCGAGGCCCCTATATCTCTGACCGCTTTTTCCTCCACTGCTGGTGAGGTGATCAATAGCTATAATTATGTATTAGACTGGCCAGAGGCTTTGGTCAAAGGGCCCACAACGTCAAGGGAGACTGTATGCCATGTGATGTTAGGTTTGCCTTTTTGGTAAGAAGTGGATTTTTAATAAAGTGCTTCTGCTTGGCACTCTTGACAACAGTTAAGAGTTTTGTAATTACTAAATGTCATGTAATCCCATTAATACTGGGATCATATTTTTTATATCACTCTTTTAAGTTGATCATGCCCTGTCGCCTTGTGGGCCACAAAAATCAGATCTGTCTGCTCAGTGGGCTGAGTAAACACAATGGCTTATTCAAAAAGAATTTATAGAGCTTCTCATACTTAATTGTATCCTTTCTCAGTTTTTCCTATCTGTTTTGAACCTCTTCAGGTTCATTATCATATTGTTGGTCATCTTGTCAAACATTTCATTGTCCTTATCAGCCACTAAGGCTACCATAGGCAACTGGGACAGTCTTCTGCGTTTTGTGCTTGATGCTAGGGTCTGATGAATTTTAAATTCATACACTTATAATCTCAATCTCCAGAAGGCCAGTCATTTTTTTGCTCTCTATAGTTCTGCAACCAATGTAAAAACGCATGATCCGTTACCACTATAATTTGTACCCCATGGATTTAAACAAGAAATTGTTTACAAGCATAAATGACGGTTAAACACTCTTTTTTGATTATTATCTATCCTTTCATGCACATCCATCGTATGACCAAATTTATACACTGGATGGTATAATTCAACGGTATCAAGTTGGGATAACACCGCCCTTACAACTGTGAGTGAATCATCCATTTAATATAAAATGGTTTTTCAAAAGCTTGGATACATCAGAATAGGCGCTTAAGTGAGATATAGCCTTGGATGATCAAAGACCAGATGACAATCTGATGTCCAATTGAATGATACTCCAGTATCAAGAAAGTGATTAAATGCTTCCCATTTTACTAACATTTTTCAATGACTGGAAGCAATAGCCAACCATTCCCAGGAATTTATGAATATTACGATTACTACTTCGCTGGGACAGTTTTTGATAGCCTCAACCTGAGCGGTTGAAGCCGTAAGCCTTGCTTGTTGATGACAAACCCCAGATACTCCATTTGTTCATAGGTGAAATTACACTTTTGTGATTTATTTTCAAGTTAGCTTTTACCAAAAAGGTGTAAAGCTTCTTCTATGTGCTGCAGATATTCATTGTAAGATATGGAATAAATATATATCATCAAAATACTATAGTACGCAAAAATCGTTTAGTCTCCTAAAATGACATCCATAGCACTCTGGAACATTGTGGGGCATTACATAGCCCAAGCATCCTCATAGCTTGGTATAAACCATGATTAGAAATCATAATGTCTTTCTCCTGTTCCTCTTTTAGAAGCTCAATATGTCATATTTAGAGATTAAAACCATAGAGGAGTAATATTATGCGCGCCCAAGTGATCTAATCCATCATCAATGTGGGGTAGTGGAATGAAATCTTTTTAGTGAGTGTGTTGAGTCTTTGGTAGTCTATTATGACTTGATTTGATCAATCCTTCTTTTCAATAACCAAAACCAGGGCATCCCAAGGACTCTTAGAAGGCACTAATATCCAATACTGAACAAGTTGGTTAATTACTTGGTCAATGACTTCATCCGCCGCCTTTAAAAACCTTGTAGGATGGAGGAAAATCAGCGGATGATTCCCACTATTTATTTGGTGAAACATATCATGTGAACAGCCTAAGTCATAATCATCTAAGACAAAATATCATACTTTACTTATCAGATAAAGCTAAAGCTTAGTCTTTTTTATTTTCTGTTATCCTTAAAACATTTCCTGGGTACCAGGGAACATATTAGATTGACACTCATTGCCTTCAAGCCCCAGTTCATTCAGATTTTCAAAATAATATTACTAGATGATTATTATATGTGCAGAACATGAACAAAAGTGACAATCTGGTGTTAGTTAATTTCCCTAAAGCTAAAGTGTACAATTATGCTAACAACACTTGAATTTCGCCATTTTCTGGCAAGTTAAGCCCAAAAGTGTGGTGGCAGGCTCTATATGTGAATCGCCAAATGGGTCACAATCTCACCATTTATGCCTTGAGAGACACATAACGTGATTTTAATCCCATGATAACTTGGTGACTCAGAAAAATGGTTAGGTTCTGATTAGCTCATACTGGAATACCATTAAAATCAATAAATTGATTTTGTAACTGTTGAGTATGAGTTAATAGCTGCTGATATACAATTGGCACCACATCATTCTTATGTACAAGAATAACAAACACTTGTTCTAATCCTCCCGAGCTTCATCCTTCTGGTTATAAATTAACAAAATGGGTTTTCCTAGTAAATTTAGCATATTTTCTTCAGAATCAGCTTTTACTCCATACATCTACACTAAGAAGGTCCCAATATAAATGTTGTAATTATAATTGTGAAAAACACTATCAGGAGTGAAGTTCACTAAAAACCTGAAATAAAGCTTGCATGCTATATGTCCTTTGGAGGTAGTGTTCTAAGGTCTGGTGGTACCATAGATTTTTAAGATCTATGTCCAGAGAAAACCCTCAATTTCTTCACTAGTCGAGTAGACACAATATCAATAGGTGCCCCACTGTCTACAATTGCTCACATTTTAATCTTGTTTAATATAATATAATCTGTTTACACTCAGACAAAGAAGTCATCAGTAGGGTTTAATGTGAGGGCATCCAAGTCGTCCACTTGATTTAAATCCTTTTGAAGTTTATTAAATAATTAAGGGTTAGAGAATTGATAGCCTCAATGATTATAGCCCCTTGGACCCCTATCAACTTAAGGGCCTCACTATAAAGGATAAGAAGCTCAATAGGTATAATTGTTGAGCGTACATTTGATATAAATTCTTAAGTCACTTAAAGTCATAGTGTTATTAAAACTATTTAGCCACTTCTATGCTATCTCTTGTTATTTCATGAAATGCTGAAGGTGTAGTGGAGTCTATATCCTTCCATCTCATAGAAGGAGAATTTGGAGTGTTGTTCTTACCTGTGATCTTGTTAGAGGATGCAGAGATGGAAAGTCCCAATTTTAATCTATCATGTCTTTTCCTAAGCCTATATTATCCATATCGTTTATAGAATACTCAGAGGAACTTTGATCCCCTTTTAGGGCAACTATTCGCATAGTTCTCTAATTCTCCACACAACTTTTCTTTCTCGTTGCAAACACTTTTGCAACCCATTCAATTCAAGACTAAATCTAGTTTGATAATCTCATAGAGGGGATTAGTCTGCGCCCATGTCTGGGAGCAGTTGGGCAAGCAAGGCAAGAGGAGCAGGCGGAAGGCCCGCGGCCACTAACGTTCGAAAATGCCCCAGAGAATCTGGCGGAATAGAAAAAAATCTAAAAAAACTGGCGGTCACAATTTCCCCGGAGATACTCGCGTGGCAAGCACGATGCAACCAGTACATCAACATGCCACATTCCCAGCCACTTTTGTCGGTGGAATTTGGAGTCTGTGTGTATCTGGACATCCAAAAAATGGCCCTATGGGAAAAATTTTGTGAAGATGTACACAAAATTTTCCCAACCGCGGTGCACATTGCACCTCACTCCATGTCACGCGGTTGGCTGGACCTAGGTTTCGAAAGCAAAATAGCAGCAGATGAGGCTGCAGCGGTGCGCATAGTGGTTGACCTCCCTGAAGGGCAACAGGTTGTCAAAACTAACTGCACCAGATGGACAAAATCAAACCAAATTTTCTTCACATTTGACTTTTTGCCTACTACGGTAAAACATGACATTTTGGAGCAACACCTGAAAGATGGTCTCGCCATATATGGCAAAATACAATCTTTCAAAATGCAACGTTTCACGCTGATGCCACACCTGTACACTGGCAAAGCCATCGCAGTATTGACCCCAACTGAGGAGATCGTGAAGGACCTAACCCAGATCCTGCACTCCACCTTTATTGACATTGCAGGGCACACCACCCACCCATTCTGGGTAACCGTGCACAGCCCGCCCCCATTTGCACCCACTGTGATGCGTTCGGCCATAAGGCGCACGCATGCCCCATCAAAGAGGGCGTCACATTCCAAGAGCACCCCTCGGCGGCCATGGCCAGCGGAGAGGCGCACTACAAACCAACCACAAGCACCAAAGAGGCTTTCCTGTGATGAGCACAAGGCTGCTACCTATTGGTAAAGCCCATCTCCCCGCAGAAGTGGAAGAAGGCCAAGCAGGCCCATAGGACCACAGCCAAGGAGGCGGCCAAGGCCACCACCACCATCCCACACTCACAACGCCAGGAGGACATGGAGACCTTCGTGGCATAAGCAACTCAGGAATCCATCACCCAATCAAATTGGGAGGCCCATGCCAAATGGGCCACTCAATCTGAGGATCTGATGGGAGATTCAATCTCACCCAATCTCTGCACCCAAGCCCCAGTTGAAACTGACTTGGGACCTATCCCAACCGAAAAAAAATTTTTTGCCCCACTCGACGGTGCACTGAACTTATCCGCACCACAAAAAATTCGTCCGACGTCAGGAAAACAAAAAGCGAAGGCCAAAGCCAACGCGACTCTTTCCACAAAAATTTACAAAAACCCAAATAGCGTTGCTGCTAATACCCACACTGCTGTGAAAGCCCGTGGGGACCTGGAAGAGGCTGGTGGGCCAGGGGCCCACCCCCTCGCACCTAAGGTGCAATGGGGGAAACCTTCACTCTAGGGACGCTGAATATCACTGGACTCAAGGCCTTCCCATCCCAGGCTAGGAAACTGAGTTTTTTACAAAACAATTTACCCGTGGATATCTTGGCCATCCAGGAGTCCCACTGTCCACGAGGTTCTGAGGAAGCTTGGAAAACAATGCTCCTACCATCCCTATCCTTTTGGTTGAAGCACTGTGGGGTGCTAATTCAGAAAAACAATTTTTTCAAATTTACATCTTCAAAAACATTCCTAAATGGCCGAGTGCTCATTGTCACCTTCTCATGGGCTGATGTTGCACACACAATCGTCAACATCTACGCCCCAAACGGTGCACATGAGCATCAGATATTTTTCTCATCAGTCAAATCCCTCCCGCTACCCCCCAATTCTTTCCTAATTGGTGACATGAACTGTTGGCTAACCTCACCAACGGACCGGTGGTCACCCTCACCCCACACCCCACAGGGTCACATAGAACTACGCGTTCTAAAAGCCACCCTTGGGTTAATAGATGTGCTGCTGCGACATGCCCCCCTGCTTGAAAACATGACGCGTCCCCACGTCCACAATGGCCAATTAAGGTCCATGACCTGCATTGACCTTATTTCTAGCACCGGCGAAATTCCAACCCCACATCTCCCATTTCAAAACAACGAAAATGGAATTCTCCAACCACCTACTGGTCTTGATAACATACCACTTACCCATCACAGTTGCAAAGGCCCCACATTGGTGCAAAATCCGCCCCCCAGAGCTCGCGTCGCCAGGATTTTCCATGTGGGTGGAAGAGGAAACTTTGACAAAATCATTTGTTGCACCGTTTTGCACGGACCCCATTTCCACATGGGCAACTTTCAAAGAAGACACCATCCACCACTATCGCCAATCTCTCATCCAGACGCTCATGAGCCACATCAGCGGTTATATCATGTGCGCTGGCGGAATTGGCCCACTTGGACTCCAACATTCCAGCCTCAGGATATAGCCCTGCATGGGGCCAGAAGTGGGCGGAGGCAGCCGCCCACCTCAACGCACTTGAAAGGCAACACAAACATTTGGTTTGTGTCCAATACAGGGCCACATGCATCACTAAAGGCGACAAGTGCACCGCATACTTCTTCAAAAATTTTTTTTCACCATGCCAGAGCGTGGCCCGCACACAGGTGCAAAGATCAGATAATTCTATTGTGGACACACCGGCCAAAGTGGCAATTGAAATGCAAAGATATTACTCCAAGTTATACCAAGCCAAACCAATTCAGCCGGCTGAAATGGCGGAATTTCTTGACTGAGCTCATATCTGCACCATTTTCTGATACCCAGAAATAATAATTTAATTACTCTGAATGAATATGGACTACCCTTCACGGTGCGCCAAACCGAAAATGCCCAGGCCCAGATGGCATTCCATATGAGTTCTAGAAAAATATATTTTATATATATCCCCATTGCTGCTAGCCTCACTCAACCAAAGCCTGTTGGAAATGCGCCTCCTACCAGGAGGACATGAGGCCTTTACGGTCACACTATTCAAGAAAGGGGATAGGCTAGACTTAGCCAACTGGTGCCCCATTTCTCTAACAAACACAGAAACCAAAATTTTAACCAAAATCATGGCTAACCATTTAGGGACTGTAGCATCTGCCACCATCTCCCCAGAACAATTTGGTTTCATCCCCAGAAGGTCGATTTGAGATAACGTGAACTCTGTGGCTAATGTGTTTCAGTCCACAGCCTCTGGGGCACTTGTATTCTTGGACCAACAAAAGGCCTATGATAGAGTAAACTGGGAATACCTTAGGGCCTGCCTCCAACAATTCCGCCTACCTCCCAGCTTCATTAACTGGGTGATGCTGCTCACGGAATCTGCAACAATGGCAGTGCGCGGCCCAGGTTTCCTAATGGAAGTAGTCCGTCCTCAAAGGGGCCTGCGACAAGGGGACCCCCTGAGCCCACTCTTATACAACTTCAGCCTTATTCCACTACTGCGAAATGTGAATGCCCAACTCACTGGGGTCCATGTGCCAGGCCAAACCCCAGTCAAGATGATGGCATTTGCAGATGATTGCGTGGTGGGGGTGTCTAATAACAAAAATGCACGCCGCTTGAAGCCCTCATCCTGGAATATTCCCGGGTAAGCAACGCGGCACTGAACGCCTCCAAAACTGAAATCATCCTCCTTGGTCGGTTTCAGAATTGCTGGGACTCAGCAAGTAGTTCCCAACCCGGCTCATCTGCTCGCCCACGTCCACGCCTTACTAACTCAAACACACCGCTCCACTGGTGCTCCCCTTTGTGCCACGACCTACCATAGGACCGGTACGCCATCTGGGCGTGTGGTTGGAGGCAGGTGGATACGCGTCAGCAGTAATGGAGTGCCATATACTGGACAACGTGACGAAGCGAATCGCCTCTCTCAGAGCCCACCCTACTACCCTCACTGGCAGGGTTGTTCTTGCAAACTCTATGCTCCTATCCAAAGTCTGGTTCGGAGCCCACGCCATCCCCTTCTCCCAAAGCTTCTTCAAATCCCTGTATGCTTTGCTACAAGGTTGGCTTTGGTCAGGCCGCCCTCCACCAGTACGGCTATAGGTCATGTTTGGCCCTCATCATCATGGTGGCATGGGCCTACTTGACTTCAAAGCCCATGCCGCCAAGATCCTGGGCACCTGGATTTCGGCTGTCACTGCTCCTACACTCCCATCCCAACACTGGTCCCGCGCAGCCTGCTACGACTTCTCCCGCGCCTTGGGCCTTAACAATCCATCAAACCCCCACTCCCTGATGAAATACCTCGCATCACACACATCAGCCACAGGTCCTCACGGGACAAAACCCACTACAAACGAATCCTACTCTCCATGCGAAGCGCAGAGTGGAGAATTCATATTAGTGGACATACAACCCAAAGAGGCCGCCCCTCTCCTCAGTTCACACAAGAGGTACAGGGGCTACCCATCCATAATGGCTTGATCCCCAATCGACCCCAAGTCCTATCCAGGGTGGACTACCTGGACATGATGGACATCCCTTATTCCACTGAGACCCAAAAGACTATCTGGAAATATGCACACCATCCTCTGTTGCAGCCTCAAGTCCGCCCCCATGTGTGGTGCTGCCTAAGGCGGGTGTATCGTACAGCTGAGCGCTCTAATGCTTTACACTCATCCTGTGTCGTGTGTGGCCAGTATGGAACTCTGTTTCACCGCCTGGAGAAGTGCCCCACCTCTAAAGTAGTATGGCGCGAAGTCCAACGTCTGCTAGGCCAGGATCAAACACATCCCTTCAGTCTGTCAAGAGATATGTTTGCTTCATCAATGGCCTCCCCCTCCCACCCTCCCTCCGTGCTCTGGTGGTTGCAATCTCCATGTGGACTATCCACACGATTGTCTTGGATGCCATCGCTGGCTCCATCCCCACCCTCCCTGAAGCTGTCCACAGATTCCGGTCTCATTTGGTGGATCACTTTCAAGCGTGGATGTTTGGATATCTCCCACCGCGTCGCTGACAGCTGGTCTCCACCTGGTTCCAGTCTGGTTCATCAAATCAGACCCCTTCCTCCACCCGTGCTCAATAGTGGCTACGTCTCCCACACACGTTCCCTCCCCCTTCCCATAAGTGGCGTTCCCGCTGGCAACAAGAGATAGCATCGCTTCTCTGGGGTGCCTCCCCTGGTACTAAGTTTTGTCTCGTCTGAGTCATATTTGGAAGTGTCCGTCCCATGGTCGGCCTTCCCCGCAACAAATTCAAATCTAATTCTCCACACAAGTTACAAGTAATCTGGCTATTATCCAGCCTCCTTACACAAAGCCATATGTCGGAATAGATCTTTTTTTGGTGAGGCGGCTTAAGGCTGTGGTTCATGAGGCTCTCAAAGCGATTTTTGGCACCCAAAAATGACGGCACATTGCTGGGGATAATTTTACCATGCTTATGATATCATTCTCTTTATTTAAAGTAAGTATTATAACTTGATACAACCCCTTATAAGGTTTGCAATCATGATTGAGGGTGATCTAAGTATCAAAGTCGTTTTAATATTTGCTCCATATAATTTTTGAGCCTCCAACCTAGAAATCGCTTAGAAAAGTCTTAAACTATCTCATACTTATTAAAAAGATTTTAAGGAAGTCTTTTTTCCATGTAAGCATCAGCTTAGCTCAGCCAAAAATTTTTATCAACAATTCTTTGCCATTTAGTAGGTTATTCTAATCTTCTGTAGCTTAAGCATAATTATCTCCTGGCTTTTGGAGTCCAGCAAGTTCATGAACGTAGATAGTTTGGCCTTCTCTGGTGCTCCAGCCATACTAATCTCGAAGAGGCTGATAAAATGTGAACATCTTCCTGCTTATCAAATCTTGACAAATTAATAGGTTGAATGTACAATTAAGGTCCATATTTACCGGGAAGAAGGGCCTGAGTTGCTCTTACAAATTTTTAGGTATAAAAAGAGTAGTAACTCAGCCAGGAGCGGTTAGACCAGATCTTGGGGAGGACGCGGAAGTTACATGAGTGATGGTAGTAGCCTTACTCTGCTCCCTTTGTATAGGAGTTTCACAGATAATAGATCAGAATGCTCCGCTGGAGGGATTATAAGAATATTCATGAAAGTAGACTCTCTAGGGCCAGGCTCAGAAATAAGAAAAATTTGGATAACTCCCTCATGATTAGTGCCTCCACACACTCAACTTACGGTTCATTGAGAATTTTCTCAACCATAAATTAATAAATCCAAACGCAGGTCACTGGGACCCTCCTGGCAACACTTACAAAGGCCGTTGTTAATCTCAGACTTGAACTAAAACCATCATATTAGAAAGTCTATAGCATTTCACCAGTAACATAAACTCATTATACATTATTTTCTTATTATCATCCAGACTGTCTGCTTCAGATTCAAGTTCTCATATTCCTAAGGCTTACACCTTATGACTTTTATGTCGCAGATCTAACTTCTAGGAGTCAATTGTATGATACAGTATCATCTCAAAGTGGTCTGCTCTATCTATGTTCATATCCAAGGCGCCAATCTGGAAGTGATAGACACTTACATCCGCTTATAATTACTTTAATAACTGATTGTGATCTTGCAGTATTCTGATAACTGGCCCACGTGGCCATTTGACTAATTTTGAGATTGACAAATTTTACTTACATTAATCTGCTGGGCTTCACAGTCAGCCATTTCTGACACAGTATGTCATTACACCTCCATCTAAAGATAATCTTCTATCTGAGTACAATGATGGTTGATATCTGAAGCCTTGGGAGGTTACCCCTCTATTATTCAGAAGATTATTAACAATATGAGACAAATCAGCATTAATCTGGGCAACAATTTTTCTAACCTCTGATGGGCTTTCTGAGTATGCTTCCAATTAACCAAAATGACTACCTGGAGGTCATGAAATGCGTCATATAAGCACCTGAGTAGGAGGAAGTCAAACCATTGCTGGGCTTCCATGAACATAACTAATCCAATAATATAAATATGCTGAGAGCGATAATCTGATGTACTTGGCATTTGACTAATGTACATATTTAACTATCATGTTCACAAGTTAATTTGGGTGGCGAATCTTTAGACCATCTTGCTAATGATCATCTTGTGGAAATTATGATTTTTGTCATAATGGGTTTCTTGATGTTTATATTTATGAAACGGCCATTTGGCCCTCATTCAAATAATTGGCAGCCAGGCGGTAGCTGTAAAGCAGTCATTCAGATAAATCTTGTATCTGGGCTTAGGGAATCATTTGCCACTTAAACCAACATTTGAGATTCTAGAAAACCAGAAAGAAGAAGTTCCTCCATAGGCACATCCATCCCTTCACTCTCAGAACCACTCAATTTGAAATGATTGGTAACTGAATTGCCTTCATCCATGGGCCTGTATGAATACTTTGCACCAAGGCCAATGGTGAAACAGTTCTCCTACAGATTAATACATGAAAAATGGTCTTATAAACAAAGTTCAGCCCTGTAGTGAGCCCAAAATATTAAAATTGGTGCTAAGGCGTCAACTATTTTGGTGTACAGGTATTCACTATTAAAACTATAAGATGCTGTAAGAGTATAAAAACTTGTCAAACTAGCAAAAATGAAAGCCTTTTTGAGCATAAGATATCGTTATTATAAAATAAACTTAAGCACATTGTAGTATAGAATAATTACATGAGCTTTCTGGTATTACTGACAGGGTCTGCTTTCGCTGAAGATTTTTTTCTAAAGACACAGGAAAAAAGAATCCATTACCATTAGAGTTCCGCCAATATATGCTCCATCTGCTAGCATTTCTATTGGTGTTGTTTTATGTGTACTAAGGTACATTCAAAAGTGGTAGACTAAAGGATTAATTATTCATAATAAGGATTAGGGAGTGAATCTCCAAAGTTCAGGGTATTTACTTCATAGTCATGATCAACTGACTGCAATCAAGATGCAGGTGAGCAGTTATAATAAAATAGAATTCCTCATGTTATATTTTATGCAAGCATGAGGGATATGAGAGAGTAAAAACTGATCATTTTAGTAGCAGAATAGGATTTCCAGCGGGTTAAGGATTTGATCCGCATAATAGCCTTATTTAAATTGATGCAACAAGGCCAAAGCACCAAAAGTAAACATATAAATTTTTAGCTACTCCCTATAAAGTCATGGACCACGCACTGAGGACATAAAATAATAAATTAAATCAAATGGCTATTTAGTTAAAAAACTTAATTAAATAATCACTGCATAAACTGATGGCTTGTCAAAAAGGCTCAACTGTTATTATAAACCAATCAATTATAAATAAACTTTTTACCTTTTGTTTTTCCGAGGACATTGTCTTCATAATGAGCCTTGTTTGATGTATTTATTATCTGTTCCTGTAGTTACAACGCCCCTGCACTAATCAACATTTGGTGCTCACCACAGGTGCAGAACAATTGTTACCCTGTAATATCCGATTTCTTAGGTAATATTAGCTCTATTCCCCTTGCTATTATAAAGCAACATATGGACACTAAGGTGGCTGCTCCTAAGGGCGTGCGTAAGTTTGGTTTAACCTCTAGTTCCCATAGTGATGAAATGGTTATTATTCATGGTCAAGTCTCAGTGATTTTGTTGACTTAGGATCACTGAGTTTCTGCCCCAGTCACTAAACTGATACTTTGGAATGGTGCCTTAATGGCCTTGAGAGAAAATTTAAATAAAGCTACTTGCTCCATCTCCACTCATAATCAAGAGATTACTTGTCTGCATAATTATGTCTTTATCCAGGGGCAAGTGACCAAATAGTTAATGATTCACCTTATGTCAATCAACAAAAAACCTGATCTGGTCAAGCAAAAGTTTATGGAATAATACTGCCATTTTTTAGGGTTTCTAAATCATCTCCATCATGAACTCACTTCTCGTTGTGTTAATTTCTCAGTTCCTAATAAACTTGGCAATTAATGATGAGGTTAATAACGCTGGTTGTGCCTTCACATCATACCAATTTGACCATATTATAGCTCCAGAATTTTGGGCTTTACAAAATTTTGCTGGTTTCCAATAGAAAAGCACTTTCACCGGCATTTTCCCCGCTGAAAATGGCTCCCTTATCACCCTCTGCTCACCCTATGCAGCCTTCTACCCTGACCATGCTGGCAGTTCAAAGTTGTTTTACGCTCACCCCTTGATCATATAGACCTAAAGTTCAATAAGAGTTGTTGTGGCCTTTGTGTTTTTGTAAAAGGGGGTATCATTTCATTTTAATCTAATTATTTATCAAAACAGAAAAAAAGTGGATATGTACACAATCTTAAAGCTTTATTGAGCTAATAATTGGTTGTACATCTAAGGCTACTAGGATGGCTATGGTAAAAAACTTTGACTTTGTAAGTCAGGAATTGATAATACCCAAATTAAAGGAATTTGCTATGGGCTACCACAAAGCCATAGATTCCTTATAAAAAAGTATGGCGAAGCAGAATGGATAAAAATGAAGAAAAAATTGTTCTTTAGCATTTCCTTTAATAAGGATGAGTCTGTTACAGCTTTTTCTGGATGAGATTATTATAAGGCTCAAGTTTTATTGGAGTCAAGCTGCTAAATATTTTGATGTGCTTATAGCACTTCATCATGCTAATAGACCTAAAAATATATTTCTTCTGGTCTAATCCCTGTATAATTAATGTGAAAATATCAACCATATGATAAAACATCTCCACTGATGTGACTCCATTCCTGAGGCGCCAACCCAAGTCTTAAAGAGCTTTAAAACCCTTCCAATGATATCTATCCACACAAAATATAAATAGCTCAGCCTTATGGCTCTCATTTCCATAAGAATGATATCAATCAAGCTACCTAAAATTTTTTTCAAACTTTAAGGCAATATGCAATTGTTGCCCTAGTCTAATTCTAATCATAAGTTCATTTTATTAAACCTGTAAAGAAGGAGGACTTAGAAGATTCAAGTTGTAGTAGAAACCAAGATTCTCTACCTCCACCCCTCAAAAAATCCCAGGTGAGAAAATGTCCCAGGAGGCACATTTCTTTATGCTCTTGTCCAACATGGACTCCCCGCCTTCAACGTGCATTAAGTAACTATAGATGATGTAGTAGCGGTTACTATATGCTCACTAAATGAACGCAAGGCCATTTCGGTGATATAAGTACTAGAGAAGCCTTATGTTCAACAACTAGAAAACAACATGAGCTTCCAGTCACCTCAGGTGATATTCCTCATTTAAATGGGTCCAAGTGGCCATACTTTTTGATACTTGAAAGTGAGCTGTGTGTTATGTGCTAACCTAAAATCATACCTAGGGAAAGTGGACAATTTGGATGTTAACACAGTCCATGCAAATTATACTTTTGTGGATAATTGCACGTACATTGTTTTTAACTTTAGTAAGCTCAAAGTAAAATCTATCGTGGACAATGGGGAACAATGAACATTGTGTTCACTGAGTTAGTGAAAAAAATTGATCTGGCACCAGATATGATCCATCACATAGCTTATAGTACTATGTGGCTCCAGATGACCATAAGACTAAGGACATACAGTGAAAAGCCTCTTAGGTTTGGCTCAATAGTGTTACAAGCTATAGCAATAGTGTTAAAAAGTCATGGTTATGACTTTCTCATTAAAATCTCGTTTATAAGACATATGAGATTAAGGCTGATTTCAAAGCAAAAATTTTAGAAAGACTTGCAAAGCATCTTTGCTGTACTATAGTCAGAAAACAGAGGGCTTTGTGCCTTAAAAATCAGAGGGTTACAATCTTGCATATGATGATAGCTAGTGAAATTGGTATCAATAGAATTTTGGCTATGCATGGTGTTTGCCCACTCAGTTATGTGATCCAAGGGCATTATGCTGAGAGCTAATCTTTACTAAGTAATCCAATGGGCCACCAACTTATAATGGGGACTGAAATTAAACTGGGGTTTCCCAATGGTTATAAGGCGAAATATCCAGCCATTTTTTTCTCTAATCTTGAATCTGTTGCTGCAATAGGAATTATTCTTACTAATTATTATGAAATTCAGATATTACTAGCTAATCTATATGATTACCCTCTTAAGATAATGCGACATCAGGTTATTTCTTTTTTTATTCTACCAGTTGAGATACAATATATTCATGATTTTGGTACCTTTACAGAACTAGGACGGCTGGCGATACTAGATAATCTGTTTGTATTTGAGTACCTCAGGAAAGACTCTAAAAGTTAACAAAGAAGATCAATGACCATATCTTAGCCTTATTTTAATAGTGTAAGTTTCTCTTTGCACAGTTTGACTTTGACTTGGGTTGTGCACACAATGTGGTACACAAATCAATACTGAAAATCATCCGAAATTTGCCTCTGTTTTATGAGGCGCTCAACGTTGGTGGATGATGTTGTCAATAGATAAATTCATTAACTAGTGCACCACAGGATGTTGGTGACCTTCTAGAGCTTATAGGCCTCCCTGGTGCTGATTATTAAAAATAAAGAATTGTTTTAACCACATGGTAATAGGTTACCAAAAGCTTAATTATTTACCATAAAGTTTTCTTATATATTTTATGGATTGATAATGCACTAGACCTCTTGTGCGCCGCTCAATACCTCTCAGCCATGGATTTAATTTCTGCATATTGTCTTATCAAGATGCCCAATGAAGAGCAGGAGAAGTGTGTTATGATAACCTCACTGGGGCTCTAACATACCACTCAGATGCTTAAGGGGCTGTGCAACGCCCCCACGACCTTCCAATGGGTTATATAAAGAATATTAACCGATGTAAAGAAATCTTGTGTAATAATAATTTTAAATTGTATGCTCTTTTTCAATAGAGCGTTTGATGAAGACCTACAACATTAAAAGAAGTCTTTCACTGCCTTTCCAAGGTCAATCTTAATTTTAAACTCCAGAAGTTTAGCTTCTTTCAAATGCAACTTTAATTAATGGTCCATCATTGACAAACATGACCTAAAGCCCCAAATGGCAAAAATTGAAGCAATTGTTTAATGACACAGCCAAGCAACAAGCACAGCATCCAATTGGTTCTTGATGTTGTCAGCTTTTATTGTCAGTTTAATGGGAATTATTGAAAAATAGGTCTAATCCTATCTTACCTTCTCAAAAATGGGTACAATTTGAGTGGATGAGGAACTGCCAGCTATCCTTTAACAGCTAAGGCTGTGCCTCAACCACGCGTTAATACTCAAGTGCCCAACTTTGCCAAGTTATTCATCATGCAAATGGATGAAACTCTCACTGTTGTAAGGAAAGTATTATCTCAGCTCACATTATGAGGGGGTAAGTCACTCCATTGCTTACTACAACCAGACGTTGGATATATAAACAGAATTATACTACTACTTGAAAAAAGCAACCGTGGCAGTCATTTACTCTTGCAAAAAAATTTTGTGTTGCATATATGACGTACATCTAACTGTGGTAACAGATCATGCTTCACTTCGCTGGTTACAAGATCATAAGGAACCCAAAGGAGGTCTAGCTCTCTGGGCTTTTATTACAAGCCTACGACTTCAAAGTTTGACAAGACACCAGCTTTAAGCATCAAAACGCAGATGGCCTCTCATGGTTGTAAACCATATTACTACTGGATGATCCAGCTGATAAATTCTTGATAAAATGGTAACTCAGCAATATATTAATGAAGCTGAGAAACACAACGCACATTGGAGAAGCTGAAACATAATACTTTTATCAAGGTTAGGAAACTTTTTTTTTTAGTACTAGATGGTCCCAACCCAAGGGGGGGATTCATCGATGTAAGGTTAGGAAACTTTATAAAACTATAGACAAACAATTCATTGTATTTCCTAGGCTCAATTAGTAATCTGATATTATTATGGCACATAAGGTGAGAGGGCACCGGAAATTTAAAAAAATTTCAAACAGTTAAGATCACAAAATTACTGAGAATCAAAGGCTTTAATATTCCTTAAACAGTCAACTATTGCAAAGAATGCCAAGCTGAAGAGACTTACTGGAAGGTCACTTCCTATAAATTATTCAAATTTAATTTTGCTTGGCAACCATCTCTACTGATGTTGTAGACCCCTTGGCCAATAGAGGCGGAAAGATCTAAGATATAATTATGGCCAATTGATCACCTCACAATATAGCGAAAGACAAAGTAGTTAGGGACCTGGGCGTAATGACAAACGCTAAATTTGTTTAATTATAATTTAATGGCATGATATATACCAGCTTATTTAAACAGAGAATGGGACTAATTTTACATCTTGAATAGATAAACAGAATGAGTTGATTTGTATATGAGGGTTATTATCTACGCCTTATTACCCTGTGACTAATGGTACTGATGAAAGAGTGAATGATACTATTGTGGGTATTTTATTAAGTTGATTATGGCAAAGCGTCCAGATGGAACTTTTTATTATTTTTTACCACTTTTCAATAATATTTCTTAGCACCTAGCCATGAGACACTCTCCTATTGTGTTATTATATGGGCTGCTTCACAATACCAATGCTATTATACTCTTTGTTAACTTTTGGAGAATTTGGTTTATTTTTTCAATGCTTGTTGCACAGGTTAAAATCCACTGAGCAACGAACTGGCAATATGATGATTGTATATCATCATTAAATAATAATAAAGTATTTGCATTAGGAACTATTGCTTCCTGACAATACCAATTTTGTCTAATTTATATTTTAATGGATATTTCTGTTAACCCTTCCCTACTATCTAACTTCTCAAAAAACCTCATTTTTCTCATTCACCCGCTCAACTCCTAATCTTCATTTTCTATTTGTTCTCAGCCCTTCCGCTTAGCAACACCTTATTCACTACAAATTTATGGTTTTGTTATATCATCAAGGGTTTAGAAGAATCCATCAATAAAATGAAAAATTAGCACATTAACTAATTTTCTCCTCATTGACATTATATACTGCTCAAAACTAGAGGCTTACCTTGACTCATAAACTATGATCTGTCAGATATATGGCTTATCGTCCAGTCATATCAATATTTCAACATTAACCCCCTGACTGGATGATAAGATCCTACTGCTTTTATGCCCAAAGGAACTTCACGTAAACTTTAATGATAATCCAACAACCTGCTGGTTCTTTAATGGTGTAGGCATTAATACCAGTTCTTCAATCATATCAAACAGTCTGGTCCAGATGTTAGCAAGCTTGTTCTTCCTACCAAATCCATGTTTTTTGTGGAACAAGACATGATCTCTTACAGCGAACTGTGTGATTCCACTATGTCTCCTTTGTTCAGCAGCCTGATCATGAATTTTCTTAGCTAAGATAATATAAAAAGATTTCATCTGTAGTTTTATCAGCGTGTTCATTAAGTGGGTCAGATAACGCTGAGGTTCTACTCCAAAAATATCCTCCACACAAGAGTAAAGCAAAGTAGGCAAAGCTGGATGTCTACTATAAATAAAGTGAAAAGGACTCTTGCCTGTTGATGAGTGGTAGCTGATATTATAAGCAAAGACAGAGATGGATAGGAGGGTACTCCACTCAGAGGGGATATCCTTTACAAGATTTCAGAGAATGTTTACCAGTGTTACGTTGACCCGTTTCACCATTCCAATAGATTTTGGATGGTAGGGTGTATTCAAGACCACGAGGATTGCCATCAGTTCTCTCAACTTGGGCAGAATATGTGACATGAAATTGGTTCCATTATCCGTGAGGATAAATTGTGGACTACCATGTTGCTGTATAACACACTCCTATAAACTTGGTAGTGGTGAAAGCCCAAAACATTGATCGCTATTTCTTCCACCCATATTATCAAATGTTCAATTGCTATTATTATATACTTTGAGTGGTTTAGACTTTTGGTAGAGGCCCCAACACATCAAGTAAACAGTATGCCATGCGAAATGAGGCTTATCTATCTGGTAGGTGGTCTTCTTGTTGAAAGGTTTCTCTACTTGCATTGGTGATAACAAGCAACCGTCTCAAGCACATTGTATTGCATGCTCTTCCAATAGTAATGGGGTCGCAGGAGTTCAGCTTTTTAAAACCCTCCACGACATACCGCCATATGAGCATGAACAATAGTTACTGGTCTAGCAGAAGGGTCAAGAAACTAAGCGTCAATTCTTCAAACTGATTATACAATTCCCCGTTGTGCAAAGTGTATCTTGTCAAAGCCCATATAGAACTTTGATCAGCTGTGGTGGCTCATTGTGATATTTTCACACAAGCATATTCTCATACATTATTTCCTCCAATTTCGCCATAATGGCAACCTTTGGCAAAAATGTGATTGGCCACATTCTGGTGTTTCGCCTCTGGCTGGTGTACAATCTCAGATTCATATGCTTGTAGCTTCAGGGCCCATAGCGTGAGCCGCCCTTCAGGTTCCCACAAATTCTAAAGCCACCGCAAGGATGCATGATCCATTATCACTTTAAAGTTAACCCCATAGAGGTAAACACAGAACAGTTTATATGCACATATTACTGCTAAGCAAGCACGCTCAGTCATGATGTGATTTCATTCAGGGCAGCTTAAGCTTCAAGACACTACGCGATGGGATGCTACACACCGTCATCATCTTTTTGGGATAATAACACCACTACACCAGAAAGAAACGAACATGTTTGCACAAAAAATTTCTTCTCAAATTAGGGTATTGCAAAAATGGGCGAACTAGCCAACAAGGTTCATAATAAATTAAAAGCGTTTTGACAATGGTCAGTCCAGTCAAAGGTAGCTTTTTTCTCTAATAACTTAAAGAACAAAGCCCCAATGCAGATGAACTTGAGAATGAACCTCTGGTAGTAACTGGACTTCCCCCAAAACATCTGGATATCCCGCTTATTACCCAGCCAAGTCATCTTATGTATAACTTCCACCTTTAGTGGCTGACTACTAAGCCCTTTCAAATCTAGACAAACCAGATATATTCCGATTGCTTCTTAAAAAGTGGCACTTTTTGGGCTTTAAAATGATGTTAGCTTCAGCAGGTCGGCGTAACACTTGTTTCATTTGGCCAATATATATGAACTTCAACAAGAACACATTGATATCGTCAAGGTAGACTAGAACTCAGGGCTGCTTCAGTTCACCCAAGATAGTGTCCAAGATAAGCTAAATCATAGCCAGGGCGTTGCAAAAACCCTGTGGCATACGCATAGGCTGGAACAACCCCATTCAGGTAATTGTGGTGCACTTTTCTTTTCCTAACACCGGCAACTCAATTTGCAAGTACCCTGATATCAATGTATTTTAGATTTATTGTGGGGAAGGCTGACTATGGGACAGACACTTCTGAAACTGACTTGACCGAGACAACACTTAGTAACAGGGGAGGCACCCCAGAGAAGTGATGCTATCTCTTGTTGCCAGCGGGAACGCCACTTATGGGGAGAGGAGGGAACGCGTAAAGGGGCCGTAGCCACAATTGAACACGTGTGGAGGAAGGAGTATGATTTGATGAACCAAACTGAGAACCAGGAGGATACCAGCTGTCGTCGGTGCAGTGGGAGTTATCCAAACATCCATGCCTGAAAGTGGTCCACCAAATGAGACTGGAATCTGTGGACAGCTTCTGGGAGGGTGGGGATGGAGCCTGCGATGGCATCCAAGACAATCGTGTGGATGGTCCACATGGCGATTACAACCACCAGAGCATGGAGGGAGGATGGAAGGGGGAGGCCATTGATAAAGAAAACATATCTCTTGACAGACTGAAGGGATGTGTTTGATTCTGGCCTAGTAAACGTTGAACTTCGCGCCATATCGCTTTAAAGGTAGGACACTTCTCCAGGTGGTGGAACAGCGTTTCATACTGGACACACACGACACATGATGAGTGTAAAGCGTTAGAGCGCTCAGCTGTATAATACACCTGCTTCAGGCAGCGCCACAAGTGGGACCAGATTTTAGGCTGCAACAGAGGATGGTGTGCATATTTCCAAAAGTTTTTTTTGGGTCTCAATGGATTAAGGGATGTCCATCATGTCCAGGTAGTCCACCCTGGATAGGACATGGGGCCGTGTGGGGATCACGCCATCTTGGATGGGTAGCCCCTGTACCTCTTGTGTGAACTGAGGAGAGGGGCGGCCTCTCTGGGTTGTGTGTCCGCTGATACGAATTCTCCACTCAGCGCTCCGCATGGAGAGGAGGATTCGTTTGTAGTGGGTTTTAGTACTGTGAGGACCTGTGGCCGATGGGTGTGAAGCCAGGTATATCATCAGGGAGTGAGGGTTCGATGGATTGTTAAGGCCCAAGGCGCGGGAGAAGTTGGAGCGGGCCGCGTGGGACCAGTGTTGGGAGGGGAGTGTAGGGGCGGTGACGTCCACAATCCAGGTGCCCAGGATCTTGGCAGCATGGGCTTTGAAGTCAAGCAGGCTCATGCCTCCATGATGATGAGGGCCAAACATGACCTCTAGCTGTACTTGTTCTGGGCGGCCTGACCATAGCCATCCTTGCAGCAGGGCATGCAAGGATTTGAAAAAGCTTGATGAGAAGGGATGGCATGAGCTCCAAACCAGACTTTGGAGAGGAGCATAGAGTTGACTAAAACAACCCTGCCAGTAAGGGGAAGTAGGGTGGGCTCTGAGGGTGGCGATGCACTTCGTCACGTTGTTTAGAATACAACTCTCCATTACTGCTGATGCGTATCTGCCTGCCTCCACACATACGCCCAGATGGTGGACTGGCCCTATGGTAGGGCGTGGCACGAAGGAGAGCACCAGTGAAGCGGTGTGGGGTGAGCCTGGAGGGCGAGCACGTGTGTGATCAGATGGGCCGGCTGGGCACTGGTCGCTGAAGCCCAGCAGGTTTGATACTGACCAAGGAGGATGATTTCGGTTTTGGAAGCATTCAGTGCAACATTATTTACCCGGGAATACTCCTGTATGAGAGCTTCAAGTGCGCGTGTATCTTTATTATTAGACACCCCAACCACACAGTCTTCTGCAAACGCCATCATCTTGACTGGGGCTTGGCCTGACACAAGGACCCCAGTGAGTTGGGCATTCGCATTTCGAAGTAATGGGTCAAGGCTGAAGTTGTATAAGAGTGGGCTAAGGGGGTCCCCTTGTCACAAGCCCCTTTGAGGGTGGACTACTTCCATTAGGAAGCCAGGGCCACGTACTGCCATTGTTGCAGATTCCATGAGCAGCATCACTCAGTTGAAGCGAGGGGGTAGGCGGAATTGATGGAGGCAGGCCCTGAGGTATTTACAGTTTACTCTATCATAGGCCTTTTGTTGGTCCAATAATACAAGTGCCCCAGAGGCTGTGGACTGACATACATTAGCCACAGAGTGCACGTTATCCCAAAACGACCTTCTTGGGATGAAACCAAAATGTTCTGGGGAGATGGTTGCAGATGCTACAGTCCCTAACCGGTTAGCCATAATTTTTGTTATAATTTTAGTGTCTGTGTTTGTTAGAAGAATGGGGCGCCAGTTGGCTAAGTCTAGCTTATCCCCTTTCTTGAAGAGTGTGACAGTAGAGGCCTCATGTCCTCCTGGTAGGAGGCGCGTTTCCAACAGGCTTTGGTTAAGTGAGGCGAGCAGCAATGGGGATATATATTTGAAATATTTTTTGTAGAACTCATATGGAATGCCATCTGGGCCTGGGCATTTTCGGTTTGGCACACCGCGAATGGCTGTCCATAATTTGTTCGGAGTAATCAAACTCATTATTTCAAGGTATCAGGAAACAGTGCAGATGTGGGCTCAGTCGAGAAATTCTGCCACTTCAGCAGGCTGAATTAGATCGGATTGGTATAGCTCAGAGTAATACTTTTGTATTTTGATTGCCACTTTGGCTAGTGTATCCACAATGGAATCATCTGATCTTTGCACCTGTGTGCAAGCCATGCTCTGGCGTGGTGCAAATTGTTTTTTAAAAAATATGTGGTGCACTTGTCACCTTTTGTGATGCATTTGGCCCTGTACTGAACACAAACCCAATGTTTGTGTTGCCTTTCAAGCGCGTTGAGGTGGGCGGCTGCCTCTGCTCACTTCCAGACCCATGCAGAGCTGTATCCTGTAGCCGGGATGTTGGACTCTAGTTGTGCCAACTCTTCCAGAGCATGCGAGATATCCGCCGATGTGGCTTGTGAGCGTCTGGAGGAGAGATGGCGATAGTGGCGGATGGTGTCATCTTTGAAAGTTGCCCACGTGGAAATGGAATCCGCGCAAAGTGGTGCAACAAACTTTTTTGCCAAAGTTGCCTCTTCCACCCACATGGAACATTATGGCAACGCAAGCTTGGGGGGGCGGATTTTGCACCAATGTGGGGCCTTAGCAGCTGTGACAGGTAGGTGGTAGGTTAGCGAGACCAGCCGATGGTCAGAGAATTCCATTTTTGTTGTTTTGAAGTGGGAGATGTGGGGTTGGAATTTTGCTGGCATTAGAATAAGGTTGATGCGGGTCATGGACCTTAATTGGCCATTGTGGACGTGGGGACGCATCATGTTTTCAAGCAGCAGGGCATGTCGTGGCAGCGCATCCATTAACATGAGGGTGGCCTTTAGAACGTGTAGTTCTAAGTGACCCTGGGGGGCGTGGGGTGAGGAAGGCCACCGGTCCGTTGCTGTGTTTAGCCAAAAATTAATGTCGCTGACTAGGAAAGAGTCTGGGGGTAGTGGGAGGAATTTGATCGATGAGAAAAATTCCTAATGCTCGCGTGCACCAATTGGGGCATAGATGTTGATGATTGCATGTGTACATCAGCCCACGAGAAAGTGACAACAAGCACTTGGCCATTTAGGAATGTTTCTGAGGCTAAAAATTTGAAAAAAAAACATTTTTCCAAATTAGCACCCCACAGTGCTTCAACCAAAAGGATAGGGATGGGAGGAGCACTGTTTTCCAAGCTTCCTTGGAACCTCATGGACAGTGGAACTCCTAGATGGCCAAGATATCCACGGGTAAATTGTGTTGTAAAAAACTCAGTTTCCTAGCCTGGGATGGGGAGGCCATGAGTCTGGTGATATTCAACATCCCTATAGTGAAGTTTTCCCCCATTGCACCTTAGGTGTGAGGGGGTGGGCACCCGGGCCCACCAGCCTCTTTTAGATCCCCGCGGGCCTTCACAGCAGTGCGGGTGTTAGCAGCAACGCTATTGGAGTTTTTGTTGATTTTTGTGGAAAGAGTCACATTGGCTTTAGCCTTCACTTTTTGTTTTCCTGACGTCAGACGAATTTTTTGCGGTGCAGATGAGTTTAGTGCACCGTTGAGCGGGTCAAAAAAAATTTCAGTTGGGATGGGTCCCAAGTCAGTTTTGACCGGAGCTTGGGTGCAACGATTGGGTGAGATTGAATCTCCCATCGAATCCTCGGATTGAGTGGCCTGTTCAGCATGGGCTTCCCAATCTGATTGGTTGATGGATTCCTGAGTTTCTTCCACCGCGAAGGTTTCCATGTCCTCCTGGCGTTGTGAGTGTGGGATAGCGGTGGTGGCTTTGGCCGCTTCCTTGGCCGCGGCCCTGCGGGCCTGCTTGTCCTTCTTCCGCTCTTGCTGGGAGATAGGCTTTACCAGTAGGTAGCAGCCTTGTGCTCCCCACAGGAAAGTCTCTTTTGGTGCTTACGGTTGGTTTGTAGTGTGCCTCTCCGCTGGCCATAGCCGCTGAGGGGTGTTCTTGGAATGTGACGCCCTCCTTGATGGGGCATGCATGCGCCTTATGGCTGAATGAATCACAGTGGGTGCAAATAGGGGGTGCGCTGTCCACGGTCACCCAGAATGGGTGGGTGGTATGCCCTGCTATATCAATAAAAGTGGAGTGCGGGATCTGGGTTAGGTCCTTCATGATCTCCTCAGTTGGGGTCAGAACTGCGATGGCTTTGCTGGTGCACAGGTGTGGCATCAGCATGAAGCATTTCATTTTGAAAGATTGTATTTCGCCGTATATGGCGAGACCATCTTTCAGGTGTTGTTCCAAAATGTCACGTTTTACCGTAGTAGGCAAAAAGTTAAACGTGAGGAAAATTTGGTTTGATTTTGTCCATCTGGTGCATTTGGTTTCGATGACCCATTGCCCTTTGGGGAGGTCAATCACTACACATACCACAGCAGCCTCATCTGCTGCCTTTTTGCTTTTGAAACCTAGGTCTAGCCAACCATATGACATGGAGTGAGGTGCAACATACACCGCAGTTGGGAAAATTGTGTGCACATCTTCACAAAATTTTTCCCATAAGGCCGTTTTTTGGATTTCCAGAAACATGCAGACTCCAAATTCCTCCGACGAAAGTGGCTGGGAGTGTGGCGTGTTGATGTACTGCTTGCATCGTGCTTGCCATGTGAGTATCTCCGGGGAAATAATGACTGCCAGTTTTTTAATTTTTTGTCTATTCCGCCGGATTCTCTGGGGCGTTTTCAAATGTTGGAGGCCGCGGGCCTTCCACCTGCTCCTCTTACCTTGCTTGCCCAACTGCTCCCTGACATGGGTGCAGACTAATCTCCTCTGTGAGATTATCAAACTAGATTCAGTCTTGAATTGAATAGGTTGCAAAGTGATTGCAATGAGAAAGAAAAGTACCGTGAGGAGATTGTGATGTGCATGGAATACCTCAGTTCAGAAGGAGGGGGGAACCCAAACTGCAAGACCAAAATATATAAGACCCTCATTCAGTGAGTATAGGGAGTGTATATGCTTCTGGTGAGATAACTGCTTAACCAGCTCCACGCCTTAAGATCAGGCCATTTGACTGGCTAAAACCTGAGCAACTAATGGAGAGTCAGGGGCCAGAGCGATGAAAGAAACAGCAGGGGGAGCAATCGACAGGATTTGGGTGATAGGGATCACAGTAACAAAATCTACTTCCTGCAGATCCGCGGAACAGTGGGCAGGACTATGGCTGAGAAAATTGGGAAGTACATTAATCGCACCTTTTATGAATTCATATTTAAAGTTAAAAACTGCACAGGTCCCAATAGGTTTGGGCTTGTCAATGTGCCAATTTTTGGGGTTTACGAAAGTACAAAAGGGCCTGGTGATCTGTGAGGACCATTAGTTCATGTTGGGCACCCTGTAACAGGTACCTCCAATGAGTTAGGGCCCATGCAACAGCTGCCAACTCCTTTTCATAAATAGCCCAATACTGTTCCATAGAGGTGAACTTTTTGTAAAAGTAGGCGACTGGGTGTTCCAAGCAATCATTCTCCTGGAGCAACAATGCCCCACGGCTACTGACGAAGTGTCGCATATAATGATATACAGCTTGGTGGGATCAGCATGTTTCAAATTGGGAGGGGATACAAAAACCTCTTTAATTGATTTGAACGCCTGCTGGCATTTGGGCGTCCAGCAAAATGGTACATTTTTCCCTGTAAGGGGGTGGAGCGGGGCAGCAAGCTGGGAAAGAGCTGGGGAGAACTTTTCTAAGAAAATGATGGTTCCCAAGAAACTCTGTAGTTGTTTCTGGGTAGTCATGGTTGGCCATTCCCGGAAAGCATCCAATTTATTGGGAGGAATTGCATAACCATCATTAAGGATGAGGTTCCCAGGAAAGGTAACCTCCTCCTTATAGAACTTACACTTGGAAGGTTTGACAAACAAACCTGCTTTATGAAAGGCGGCCACAACTGCTTCCAATTCAGTAGCTTGTTGCTTGGGAGTTGGGGAGTGAACCAGAATGTCATCAATATATGCTACTGCGCAGGTAAACCGGAGTAGCCAGTACATTGTCAATCATGCATTGAAACGTAGTGGGAGCGTTCTTCAGCCCAAAGGGCATTACACGGAATTGGAAAATGCCCTGCTTCATCCAGATTGCTGTTAACCATTCTTGCCCTTTAATTATCTGAATCTGGTTAAAAGCAATGATGAGATCCAGCTTAAAAACGCTCAAAATTTAGCGATTGCTTGGCTTATTGTCTGTTTTAAAGGCAAGGGGTGGGGATTGGAAACTGTGATTTTATTTAAGTGTCCATAGTCCACACAGGGGTGGAGAGAACCATCGGCTTATTTAGTAGAGATGATGGGAGATGCGACTAGTGAGGTCTCCTTGAACAACCACCCCTTTTTTAACATATCATCCAACCAGATGTTGAGCGCAGACTTCTCCTCAGCTGTTTGGGGATACAACGGGCAGTTGATATTCACCAACTCCACCGTTGTGCGAAAACCACAGTCAAATCTAGTGTGGGGGGCAAACAATCCGCATTTTTGGAATCAAAAATGCTTTTATTGCACAATAAACTTTCTGGAAAATTTGGATGGTATGCCTGTAGGGGAAACGAGGAACGTGATAGAACTGCAACCTTGAGCTTTATTAAGAGTGTCAACTAGGGGGAATTCACCCTCCAGTTGATCATTAGTGAACGACAGCGTGTTAGACTCCAGGTGGATCTTGACATGTTGCCGGCGCCACCATTATACTCCTAAGATCACTGGAAACACTAAAACTGGTATAGCAGAAAAGCGGTCGCAGAAGCTGAACTGATGTAATGAAAATGTGACTGATCGATGTACCAGGTATGAGGTTTGGGAGGCTGACGATGCAACCATCACCAAAGGACCTGCATCCATGGCAAGTTCCAACTGCTGGGCCAATTATACACTCATAAAATTTCCTGCGGCTCCAATGTCCACCAGGGCCTCAAAGGAGACGTGATGGGACCCAACACTAATCTTCATGGGTACTAAGAAGTAAGCGGAGTTCTATTTTTTGGTAGTTGTGGATGTATCCAGTGATACCAAAGAGATGGTAGTGGGGTCAGGGTAAACCACTAGGCTTTGGTGGGGAGTAAACTCATTACACGTTGGGATGTCAGATTTTGCTGACATGGGCAGAGTAGCCGTGGCAACTATGGGGTATGGGTTTGGAGTCTTGAGTGGGACCGGACTAATGTGGACAGAGATAACCTTCTTCACAACCTGGTTCAGTTGGAAAGAAGGGAACATTGCTGCGCCAAATTATTCGAGAAAGGTGAAAATGGCTAAGAATAATGGTTGGTCGATTATGTCAGGTGAACAGCAAGTAAGAATTAGACTGACCTGCCAGCCAAGGTGCCAGAGCACCCAAATGACAGACCAGAATTCCCAAGGCACTGCTGGTGATATGACGAATATGGAACTTGGAAAGTATTCCACCAATATCTGCCAGTGATCCAGAATTTTATATTGGCACAAATTAAATTACCAGACAAACACAGCCATTAACCCCAAGGGGTATGAGAGCATTGGCGGAAAGAATGGCTTAATTCTCAGCATATAAAAACTAAATTTTGGGGAGAGTTCTTTAATGAAAAATTCTAAGGAAGAAAAATTGACCAACAATTTTCTCAGTGCGATGCAACTGATTAAATAGTAGTCAATTTGGAGGGGAAACAAGCTGGGATCAGGTCCCACAAGTTCAATCTAACTGGCGAATTGTTCAGGAATGGGGAACAGATAATTTAACTGGAAACCAACATTGAAGAATTTGGCGGCAGGCTGAGTCACTGTTGGTTTGACCATGAACATTAAACTGAGGCTCAATTGCATTTCTGATGGTTGGCGTGATGGCGTTTAGCCCAATGAGCAGCTGGAATTTCCCAAGGCCACCCCACATAGGGGTGGGCCCATTTGGTTGGGAACGGGTTCAGGATGTCCAACCCTCCTGTGCTCAGTTGCTGGGCTGTTTGTTCAGTCAGTGGCATTGTGTCAGGTGCAATGCCCGATTTGCCAGCAGGAAGCTTTAGAACCTTGTCAATGGTGTCCAATGTTGTTACCTGCCCGTTGGGGGTGATCCCCAATGAATTTGAGAGGGTGGAGATTTTTCTGTTTGTTGTGTTAACTGAATCACAAATGTCAGGAATTCCAGCTGAGAGATTAGCCTTCATACCAATTTGACCATTTAAAATCTAAGCTTTGGGCTAAATGCCAATCAATTTAGTTATAATCAATTTCATTTTGACGATCTGGCACAGATTTCACTGATTCCTTATAGCAGTTCTGCTGAGGAGAGTGTGGGTACTGGAAGCGGGATCTAAAGTGGGAGGACTGTTAACCAGCACTCGTCTACTGCATGAGCGAGATCGCCCTGAGTAACGAGGGGTACAGCCATCCTCTTTGGTGCCTTCTTTCTTGGGAACAATAAAATGGCCTAATCAACGCCCAGAGGACATTCCTCGGGACTTACCCTCCTTCAGATCTTGATAAATTATGGTACTACTCTTAAGGTAACATGTGACCTGGTCAGCGCTCTTGACATCCAGAGCGGATAACAACAGTTTGCAGCCCACTAATTGGAAGCCCCTTCTACTAAAAATTTAACTTTCTTAAAGATCTTAGGTGTGTTTCCATTGTGGTTGAACAGGGGCAGCTTGTCAATGCAAACGCCTCCCTCTCCAGCACTAATATTTTTTACTATATTAACAGTATAGCCACTATGTAGTGTCACCCAAGCTGTTGGTAAATTGGTTGACTTGACGGCCAACCAGGCGCAGTTGGCGGAAGGTCTTGTCAAGTTGATCCATTATATTTATCTCTTATAAAAAACATTTTTTGAGCCTGGAGTAGTGTAACAAATGAAAGTTTCAGTTCGCATATTGAGATAACTCAATAAACTGGGGTAGTACCCTGACAAGGGGAACTGAGTTGCACCATTGCTTGGCAAATTTAAAATTTTAAAGTGTTGATCATGGCCCCCTGTAGTGAGCACCACTATTAACTTGTGGCAGATTTGGTTAATTTCGCCAAGCTGAGTGCACAGACTAAAAACTCACTAAGAAGTGGACTAGTGATATGATGATTGCTGAACCTCAATAAAAAATGATTATAAAGTATTTTAAACTAGGATCTATGGCCACGTCAACACCATATTATTTAATATATAAACTAACAGCTACTTAAACTAACCCATCCCTTCACTTACTTCTCAAAAACCTCATTTTCTTATTCTTCCGCTCAACTCATGATCCTTGGTATTCCTAGTTGGTCTCAACCCTTCCGCTTAGTAACTCCTATTCACAACATCTTTTGTGGGTTTTATTATATCACAAGGCTTTGACAGAATTTCCTCAATTTGCCAAACTATTAGTACTTTTATTGATTCACTCCCCTTCAACATTATCTTTTTTAGCACTAGAGGTGTCCAACTAATAGGGGGATCCGCCATGCATTTCTATTTGCGTATGAGCCAAATTTAGGGATTATTAGAAAAAAAAAATCACAATATAGCCCCTAAGTTATCAGCCTAGGAAGCCATATTAAAAGGTGAGGAAGCTTTGGGGAAACTTTTGTCCAGCGCCAGCTTTAGCTGGCGGACTATGACGGACAGCATAGGGTTAGGGCATCAGCGACATGTTGCATAAGGATGTATAATTGGGGGGTTTCTTCATCAATGAGGCCGGTGGTGTCCATCGCCTCAATGCTTTGAGCAAGTTGATGCTCAGAGAAAGTAATTAGAGCTCGCACACAAGTGAAAGACTTGATGCACTGGCGGGTTTAGGGATAATTAAGGTTAAAAAGAGAGGTGTTTGCAGCATCAATGCAGGCACGGCTCGCACCAAAAGTAAGCTTCTCAATTTCATATTTCGCATCCTCATCAAAATCATTGGGGAAATTTGGGATGTGAATACCTCAACAAGAGGTTCCAGCGCCCCATGAAGATGTTAGTGGAGGATGATATTGGCGGGAGCAGCTGTTGATTCTACCTCCATTTTGTTTATATTATTATAAGACCATAAACATTATCTACCATACAAATCTTGAGGCTCACCTTGACTAATAAACTATGATCTACCAGATATATGGCTTATTGTCCAGTCATATCAATTTATTATCATTCATGACTTAAATAAAAAATCATGAGATCCAAAAATTATCTTAAAAAGATCGCATGAATGCTAATTCAGGTGATAAGTTCTGCCTACTCAAATGTGCTGGCTCATAAAGTTAGGGCTATAATGTGGGATAATGAAGACCAACAGATCCGTATACCTTTGGCGTAGGGGAATTGGTCTGATATTATGATGATCATGGCTTTGGAAGGAATTGAAAGTTAAAGCACAGTTGGGACATTCACTTCAAGATCATAGAAAAACCTTTATAAATGCCTACACTCTGAAGAATACTTTAAGGCTATTTTATTAATTGAGTGCTTGTGACGTTCCTTAAGAAGTAATATAAGCCCTTCACTCTATGGCCATGGGCTTTCAATAACTTAACAGATCACCACTTGTCTTTGTTACTTGATGCTAGGTCAAGTGGTGGGGTGATTTTTTATTTTTTTGACTAGCCCTCAACTTAATTTTATATTTGTTTTTTATTTTTAAATTCTTAGATCTAGTGGATTATTGAGAGTACTTTGTCCTGCAGCCCTCTTTTTTGTGTATATGAAGAATTTGTTTTTAATTATTGTCAACATCCTAGGCTGCATCCAATGAATATTGGTAAATATGGAAGAAGTTCGAATCCTTACCCACAAATGGTACATCTATATGTCTATATATCTCAATTAAATGGCCTGCGGCCCTGGTTCTCAAATTTGCATCTTTTTATAGTTCTTGAGTCCTTATTTTGCTATGCACTATTATAAAACTTGTCATTTAATAGGAATACCATCATTATCATCAACCTTTCTAACAAAGTTTTACTTTAATAGGCTGACTACAGTTATTATGGATAATACCTTAATTTTACTTGCTTAATGGCCGTGTTTTTCCCACAATGTGATTTCCCCTAAAATTATTTAGTGCAGTTCTTTTGTCAGATAATTTTCTAATAGAAATATGTGATTAGAGGAGCATATTAGGGGGATTACCATTGTGAAGTGGATCTTTTTATGATTTTCTGTTGGTAAAGTCTACCACTGGAAAAGGAAGATACTTTTGTGGTAGCCCTGAATCTAATGCATTTTTCAACACTACGCTGTTCTCCCCCTTTAAATTTAATAAAGGCTATTTGTGACAAATAAGGTCTTTTCCCTTTTAGGTTTCTATAACATTATGTTATAATTTGGATGTATTGTTAAGATAAACCAGTTGTGTGTAGGGTTGAACCCACTAAGCAATCAGATGGATGATATGGAGATTGCTGGTCCTTGGAACATACTTTGAAAAATTAATATAATTATGGAACAATTGTCCTAGTTACACCTCTTTATTTAACTTAACATTATTAGCAGATCCTTTCTTTCTCTGTTCTCGTTTCTCTACTAATAATCCTCCTTCTTCAATCGCCCCATCTTGCTTATATATCAGCAACTTTGAGAAAGACCGCTTCCTTAGCTTAGACCATTCAGTTCTGCCATATTCTCATTGGCTCTGGCATATTATGGTATTCTCAAATTCCCCATTGCCTTAGTTTGAGGCGATCTATATAATATTCATCAAATGTTGACATCACCTTATTGCCTTATATATAGTTGATCCAATAACTACCCTTTCCTGACCCAATATCACCTCATCCTAAGGCGCTCAATTATTTGTGTCTATAAATCATGGTTGGCGGATTTTAGCCAATCTGCCATAGCTATTTTAGGCTTATTGTCCAGTCATATTAGGATCTCAATTACCCCCCTTGAATGGATAATAAGGATTCTATTGTTTATATTCTCAGAGGAACTACATGTGTACTTGGTTAATAATTTGAACACTCGCAGGGTCCTTGATTGTATAGGCATCAACACCTGTTCTCTTATTTCAAGCGGACATTGATAATCTGGTCAATTTGTGCTTCTGACTGAACCCATGTTGGTCATGGTATAGAACCATGTCCCCATCTTTGAATTGTGCCAACTCGCTACGCCTTACTGATAAACATCCTGACTCTTTATCTTCTTGGATAAGCTGAATGAGTAAACTTTAGTTTGAAATTTGATTAACACGTTGGCTATGGTAGTCAAACAACGTTGAGTATGTATTATGTTTGTATCTTCTATGCTGTCAAAGAGCAGTGCTGGAAGAGCAGGGCGTCAACCATACAGTGATTGAAAGGTTTTTTTCTGTGGTGGAATTATAGTTAATGTTATAAGGAACATGGCGTGAAAAGGAGGAGACCTAATCGGAAGATTGAATTGCTTTTTATATAGAGTATAAGCACATAAGTCCCATTAACTCGCTCAACATGCCATTAGACTCAGGGTGGTATAAGTTTTTAGAACCAGAGGATGACCATAAGCTCATTCAGCTTTGGAAGGATGTGGGAAGTGAATTTAGTTCCACTATTGATAAAGAGGAACTGATGGAAGCCATGTTGCTGAATAATACATTCCATTATAAACTTGGCCAATGTGACTTCTCTTAAATCCTGTATCGCCTGTGCTTCAATTTACATGGTCAAGTGGTCAATTGCCATCATAATGCATTTGGACCTGTTAACTCCTGTTGGCAGGGGGTCAACGACATCAATGAAACCATATGCCATGCAAAATGCAGTTTGAAAAACTGGTATGAGGTCTTCTGCCAGAACGGCTTTTATCACTTGGCACTGGTTTCAACAGGAGATTGTTTCAAGTACATCAAAGTTCATTTTTTCCCAGTAATACTGAGGCCACAACAATTCTAACGTCATAAGCACTACACCATGTCCAACTGCCTTATGTGCGTTAATAATAAAACTGGGCCTTGCCTAGGTTCACGGATAAGTGTACCATAGATTCTACAATCTGTTTTTACAACTCCCCGTTCTGCTGGAAGGTATTGGCTCAGATCTCACTTAACGCCTTTATGATTTGAGGAGGCTCATCATCATATTTTCTGCTGAGCATTTTGTCATACTCTACATCGCTTAGATCTACTGTAATGGCAACTTTTAGCAATCTTAACAAGCATACGGCGTTCTAATGTTCTTCTCAACGTTAGTTGAGAATCTTGATGTCAAAAGTCTAAAATTTGAGGTCCCATTGAGCTAGACGTCTTTCAGTTTCCTTAAGGTTCTGCCACAAGCTTAACGAAGCATGATCAATTATGATTCAAACTTCACACTCCTGAAAATAGGCCTAAATTGAATATACATATTTCATTGATAAGCACTCCTGTACAGTCACAGTGTAATTGCGTTCCTGAAAGTTCAAGCGCTGACTGCAGTATGCAACGGGGTTCTCCTCCACCTCATCATATTTTTTGGTTATGACTGCTCCTACAACAGAAACAGACGCATACATTTGGACAAAAACTCTTTATCAAAATTTGGATAATGCAGCACCAGCGGACTGATTAGTGCCATTAAAAGTATATTAAAAGAGCATTGGCGGTGTTCCATCCATTAAAACGCGTTGTTATAGTTTGACAACTTAACTAGTTGACCTCCAATATAACTAAAGTTGGGTTTAAAGCGGCGGTAATATCTGACCATCCTAAAGTTACTTGTATATTGCGCTTACTGTTTGTTGTAGTCATCATTTGGAAAGCCTCCACATTAGCTGGTTGAGGTTTCATCCCAGTCGCATCATCACAAACTCAAGGTATCCAGTTGGTCCTTAAAAATGACATTTATGGGCTTGATCTTGATGTTGGTCTTAGCAAGCCGGAAATAATTTCTCCAAATGGTTAAGATGCTCTGAAAACGTCCGAGAGAAGACATTGATATTGTCAAGGTACACAAGGATGAATAGCAGCTTCAAGTTTCCAAGGGTAGTGTCCATTGCCCGTTGGAACATAACTGGGGCGTTACACAGCCCTTAAGGCATATAGGGCAGTTGGAAAGCCCTTTGGATTTGATTACGGCTCAATTCTTCTGTTATGCCATGGGTAACTTAATTTGCCAATAGTTTAATATTAAACCAATTGTCAAGAAGTAATAATCTCTCCCTAACCAATCCAAAGCATCATCATTCCGTGTCAAGGGATATGAGTCTCTCTTGCTGATACTATTTAGCTTCCAGTAGTCTATTACTACCTGGTTGGTACCATCCTTCTTTTTGACTGTTTGGACGGGAAAAGACCATTTTAGTTTCAATGGTTTAAGCATCCCTTGCTCCAACAGCTTTTAAAACTTCCTCAGTTACTACTCCCTCAGCTGACCTATATTGCCTGATTGGCTGAGACCTGATGGGGGCTGATCACTAGTGTCCAGTCGATGGACCACCCCCAAGAAGATCCTAAATTGTGGTCTTCAATAGCAGAAATCTCCTTATACTTTTGAGTTAAAGCTTTCACTTGTTTTTTGTTTTTAAAACCCCTATTAAATTCTCCCACAGTAACACTGTCATTTCGCCAGGCTGCAGCTCGATGGGTAGACCTAACTTATCCTGTGACCCAAACTTGTGAACCTGAAGGACCTCCTTAACAGGGGTCAAGTGTAAATATGTCACTATTTGATGCCAGCGGATTTTCATAGTTTATTATGTAGATTTGATAGTAGAACCTTGATCTTACCATGTCCCAAAATTATAATGCCTGGAGCCATGTGGGGTTCAAGCTGCAATTGCTGATAATGACAAACGATTTTCCCATATAGCCCTTCTTGCACTTCTACCATCAGATAGGTGTTCACTATTACTTGGTGACCAGAGGAATTGGACATAGGCCCAGCAGCACTGAATGTCAGCCCTTGATATTAATATATTGTTAGGTGAGGCCCCAGGTCTTACTCTTTAGTCGTTGGTAGTAAACTGAAATCACCCCATCACTATATGCCAGGTTGAAATGTCCCATATGCTTTTAACCTTTGCACTACTCTAGAGATAAAGTAATTTAGGATATACTGACCTAATATTTAAATTTCTCCTTCGTCATATCAATGACAGCCCCAAAGTGTTTCATGAAAACAGTTCAATTGACAGGTCAAAGTTACTGCTTGGTAACACTATCACTTGAGCTACCACAACTAATGTCCTTAACTGCAAAGGTAGCGCACTGTACACTCCCTCAGAGACTGTATTTTCTGCTCCAGAGGTCCCATACACCATGTGATGTCCTACAATAGGTTTTAGTGTCAACTTCGCCACCAACTTAGTGTAAACTATGCTGACTGGGGCGCCCTTATCTATTATAGCACAAAAATTCTTTTTGCTACAAAAAGTCACAGTATGTACACTCAGTATCTGAAGATAATTGACTATTTAATATGCGGACATTTAATTTATTCTTTTTAGAAATAAACTCAAGATCCCCTCACTGAGAGTGTATAATTCTTTAGAGATAGCTTCTACTGGGAATGTAACGTTTACACCTTCCAGGGATGGTGCATATGAGGCTGGGTCCAGCTCAGTAAAGGCAGCTTGGTCAAACATTTGGCAGCCGTATAGATTCAGTTGCTCCTGAAGTCCTTCTTATGCCACAGCATTAGCTTACACCATGTCAGTATGTTTACTCTACGACGAGCTGCTGGTATAAGAGCCCGTCACCATACTTAGGGGTATCCTCTGGATATACTACAATTGGTTCAGGTGGGACGTCTGGGGTTGGGATAGTGGAGGTAGAGAGTCCCATCTCTACTCCGTCCATCTTTTCCCCAGTAGTATTGATCCTGCTGTACACTATGGACCTGACAGTTGGGGCAACTTTGAGCAAGGTGATCAGGGTGACTACATAAAGCAATTCACCCTGATGGATCTGCGCCCTTAGTTTTTGTAAGATGGATCAGGAGATAATTTGAACGCTGGCAGTTGGTGTAATTAGGCCCAGGTCAGTAGCTAGGCTGTTGACAATTATTTTAAGCAGGTCCAAGGTGGAAGTTGAACTGCTGCGGGTAACTTGGACTAGGGCGAGGTGCATATTAATAAGGTTGGGTGTTACTGGGTGGAACCTGAACTGGATGAGAGAATACCTTTGAATAATAAGGTCCGGTGACAACAGTGGTATGTTTCCACTTTGTATTAGCAGAGGGAAGGTAGTGGATAGATGGAAAAGAAACTGAAAAATTTTGAGCAATGGTACATTGTAATCCAAAAAGATGTACCATAACATTGTAAAGCTCTCAGTAAAGCTTCTATGCAGAAGTCATTGATAATGCACACATCAAATTCAGTCAAAGTCCCTTTTCCAATCATAACATGAATTTTACCATAAATCAGTCAGAAAATGTAATGAGGGTCTCATTACGTTGGAACCCAATGGTCCTGAAGTCAACATTTCACTCTGCCATATTTGAGGTACTCTCAAAAAGCTGCAGCACAATCCTTTCACTTCTTGGTATTTAACAGTACTTCTTGGAAGATAAGAGGTGACTTGGTCAGCACTCCCAACATCCAAGGCGAATTTAAACAATGTAGCATTCCATTAATCAGAAACTCCTTCTGCTGTTGATCTAAATCACTTAAAGAAATCGTGGATGTTTACATTGCAACTAAACGGAGGTAGCTTGTTAATGCAGAAATCCTCCTCCCGCTCATAATTGTGAGTCTTAGGAGGGTACTGAGTATTTGATTGAGGCCCATAACTGGGATCTTGGTGATGGCAGGTTCAGGAGGTTCAGCAGCTCTAGAGGCAGCATAGGGCTCTTCAGTGGGCAGGACTGCCATCACATGGGGGTCTTATTGGTACAAAATATAATAATCCCAAGAGCTGCCATCACAACTCATGTGGCTCATGCTGAACGCGTGTTCAGAGAAATTCTCTTTGAGGGATTATCCAGTCTTATATTTATTGTAGAAAGATCCTTCCTGAGTGAGCCCTTGTTCTTCCACTTGCCAAGGGGATAAGGCGGGTAAAAGGTAGATGTTAACTTCTGATCCATGCATGGTAGATGCTCATTAGTTTCATCCAACCGATTGACAAGTTACCTGTTCTGTTGTTCAAGTATTTGCAGCCAATTAAATGCACTTTCAAGCTGATTCATTAAGTTGGCACACTCCAGAAGGAGCTCTACTTGTTTTTTGAGCATGGCCCACAACAATTTTGAGTTTCACAGTTTTGGCAAGTGTGGCTGTTAGGACAATTCTCCTTCAGTGCATCCTGATATGATATTGCCACAGATTGGAGAATTTTTCTTATTTTATTTGTGGCCAATCAATGGGCTCCCTGTAGTGAGCACGACTGATATAATTTTGCAATATTGTTGAGATACACTGGGAAATTTTGTGCAGGGTCAACCCACTAAGCAATTGGACTGATGGTATAGAGATCGCCAGTCTTTGGAACACACTTAAAAAATTAATAAAATATGGATCAATTGCCCCAATGGACACCTCATTATTAAATTCAATATTTATTAGCAGATCTTCTCTGCTCCATTCTCACTTCTCTACTACCAATTTTCCTTCTTCAATCACCCCATCTTGCTTATATATCAGCAACTTTGGATGATACTGCTCCATTAGCTTAAACCATTTAGCTCCGCCATATTTTTATTGGCTCTGGCAGAGTAAGGTATTGTCAAATTCCCTATCACCTTAATTCAAGGCGATCTAACCAATATTTATTAGATGTTGACATCATCTTGTTGCCTTACTTTGAGGCGATCTAATAACTACACTTCTTGACACAATCTCATATCATCCCAAGGCGCTCAAATATTTTTACTCTATAAATCATGGTTGGCGGATCTAGCTAATCCACCCATAATATATATCAGGATTATTACCATCATATCAGGATCTCAACACATTGTCTTCATACTGTGCACTGTAAGTGTTTTATTACCTGTGTTCTTGAGTTATGACGCCCCTGCGCCAATCTCAACAAGAGGAGTAATATAATGACTACAGCGCGCCCCTTTATAAGGGAAAGGGTCAAGACTAATATTCAGAAAGGAGTAATGACAAAGTGGGAGAGCTAATGGGTGTGATTTTAGAAAACTGATTGGCTAATTCTAGTGAACTAAAAGGAGAATTTTTTTTTGAAAATTGGGATATCTATAGATGATGTAAAGGAAGATAGAACGCAGAAGTTTGCTGAAGGTAGAACTCCAAAAAGCAGCCTAAAGAGTGATTTTACATGGTTCTTTAAGCAGCGTCTCATGTGATTTCTAGTTTGTTTTAAGTACACTTATTTATCAAAACGCGCACCAAACTAACCAGAGCATTAGGAAAAAGAGACCCTAGGAAATGAGCTGGTTTAGAAATTATTTGAAATGAATACATTTAAAACAATGTGATAAAGACTTGATTAACTAGGCCGCGTTGAGGGTATCAATTCTGGTACCAATGGTAGGTTAAGTGAGAACCATAGGTTCAGAATGACCATGGGGAAGAGGTTTAAGCCAAATTTATATATAAAATGCAGTCCAATACTGAAGAAAATACCCAAAAACAAAACTATATGTTTAAGGTAAAATACTATTTACTAAAGCAGTGACATTACAGTAATGGTACTAAGTTAACGGGATAACTTTGAGATCATTGTGTTTTAAATTGATCCAAGATAAGGAAGTTTTTACTTTAAAAATATTGAGATTTTCTAAACTCCTTTAAGCATGATTCACTTTTACCTGGTGATTTTATGATATTGTTGCAAATTATATCTAAATTTTAAACTATTGTGTCTCCATATGCATAGTATTTACAGGTTGGTTTAGAACCTACTTCCTGTCAAGACCTTGGAGAGATCGCTGGGATTTTTTTAGAGTTCTAGCCTTAATCTTTAAGACTTCTGTGACTTAGTTTTGGAGGGCGGTTAACAACATGAAAAAATAACTAGACGTCATACAATCAAGCTATTGGGAGCTTAGTGAAATATGATATAAAACCAACTCTCTGTAATAAATTTTACCCACACATTTGGCCTTTGGTAGAATAGTCATATTATCAATCATGTCACTTTTTATCAATGCGAAAAGACAGCTATTATAATTATTGTTTCATGTAATCACTTTTCTAAACCTATGGATCATTCTGTGAACCCAGAGAGTGACAAAGATTTGAAAAATATGGGGCGAAATTATACTTGATTTTTTTACATCCACTTCTCTTGAAAAATAACAAAAAAACTTCTAGAAACAACCTTCCTTTAAAAAATTGTATAATAACAATGAAAGCCTTTGACATTCTATCAAATATATTTGGTGATATGGTGTCGGTGCCCACTGCTTTTAGAAGGGATACAAGGCTGATTTAGTGCAGAATATAGTAACAAAGCCTTGCATTAAGCAGTTGGAACAACAAGAGCTTCCAGTCACCAATTGTGAGACCAACGTTGGCGCAAAGTGGCTATACCTATTGAGGCAAATTGAGAAAACAGCCCTCAAGTATACAATTATCTTCGTTGTTTTAGATTAGATCAACATTTTGTATATACATACGATATGTTTTTATGATGCTTAAATTTATGTTTACCCACATTGATAATACATTAAAAAGCCAAAACTTAAAACAATACTAGACAGTAGACACCAAGTTTATACTGTATCCACTATACAATTAAAGAAACTTGTCCTCATATCAGATATAGAACATTAAAAGTTTGAATGGGATAAAGCTTTAAATAACAAGCTTTGAAGGATCTTGTAGTGTGTTGCCCTTACAAATTTGACTCACTAGTATCTGCTCCTGCTATTGAGTTACCAAATCAAAGGTTATGACTTTTGCCTTTGAACCTTTTTTATGAGGACTTTTGGGGCTTAAATGATCTATTGCGAACACTTTAAATACTAGGACAAACTCTTATGATATTTTAAGATTGGACAAAGAAGGCTTCAGCGACTAAAATTGGGGGTTTGTTATCCTGACGTTCAAGAATGACATAGTGCAACATGGTTATCATCAGATTTGTGGCCATACCTGGAAGTTAACCCAAAAAGTTTTGAAGTCTAAGGGCTTCTATGGGATGATTGTGGCCTACCATTCTGGCGGTCCATCAAATTACCTTTGGGAGTAAATTATAAGTTAGCATACCCAGGAGTTATATGGCAAGATAGCTGTCCTTTTTGTCCCATCAACCTTGTAATCAGTTGCCACGCTTTGGTCCATCCTTCCTCAGTCATGGCAAAATACAGGTGCTTTTAAATAACTTGTAACTTTATTCTATTTAGACTAAAGACATCACATTTTCATATCTTACCAGCTGAAGAAATACAAACATAAATGATTTTTGTTATTTAGAGTGAATTTGGGCTTAAAGATAGAAAATTATAGTCTGTATTTTCTTATACAATTGGAATGCCTTTCCGTTATTAATAAGGATCAAAAAACCCAATAATTAACTTTTTTAGAATGTATAATGTAATATCACTAAAAACTTTAGTATGGGTTATAAACATGACATGTTATACTATATTGATACTGGTATTCATTTGAAAATTTTCTACACCCTATTAGATCATAAAAGTGGTGAATAATTTTGTCAAGAATTAATTTAACCAGTTGGCACAACAATTGGACGCTAGCGATGCAATCAGGGTTTTGGTAAAGCTTGCAGGTGCTAAATAGCCCATGGTTTCAACAATAAGAAGGAGAAGTTCTAATTTAACTGCCAAAATTAAGGGAAAAGGGGGTTTTACCACTAATTAAAATAATAAAACTTTAAAACTGATAAAAAGGTTGGCTTTATATAAAGTTTTATTAGTTGAAATGAGCAGGTTAAGAAGCAACCCTTATACATTTGCACTGCTTAGTATATAGATGAAATTGAGGCTTTTAAGTGAGATAGTCGATTAATCCATTATTGGCTTCACGCCTATTTAGAAAATATGAGGATTTGACCTATTGAATATCTGGAAACTTGTCTCGCTTTGTCAGAATAGCTGATTGAGAGTTGATAGCAGGTTAAACAAAGCCGTGAGTAAACTTTTTGGTAAATTTAAGCCAATCACCATGGGGGAAATTAGTTTTACCTTGTGTAACCCCCTCAAGGCTTATAAAAAGGGCCTGGTCTCCGCACTGTAGTTTGCAGTGAATTGACTGTAGGGCGCGGGGAGACCTCTGAATAACTTTTCTGATTTTTCTGGTGGTTTTGCATAATCCTATCATTAATGTAGGCTTTTTTTCAAAGAGAGGAAGTGATCACCTTACTCTGAGAGGCTGGATTCCACCTATAAATTGGATAGGCCTTTTATCTATTTATAATGGAACTATTCACCTCTTACTATTCTTATTTTCTAGTTAAATAACTTTTTGTCTGAGAGTTAATGCCCTGAAAGAGTCTTTGAGCCTCCCTAGTATTGATAAAATAAGATAGTGTCAAAAATTGATATGATTACGCAATAAGCTAATTAGAGTTATAATGGCAAGTTGCTAAAGTGGCGCACAAAAAGTTTTATTATAGTCAACTTTAATTAAAGCATGGCAATCAATCAGTGCCATTATGAAATATAGCAATTTTTTATATGTTACATATACAATTCTGCCAAGAATTCACTAATGAATCAAATGTCAAGAATACCAGTGAGTCAAAGAATTTTTAGACTCAGAGACAAAAAATTAAAAACTCACTCCACTGAAACCTAATTGTAAAATAATAGAGCAGCCTAGGGATTAGATTAAGAATTATGACAACAAGCCAGGAAAGAGGACACTTTGGTAAGAATAACCAGCAGTGACACTCTGCAAGTGAAGAAAGAAAGTAGCAAGAAATCCTTAGACACAGGCTGTAGTGTGACTCTTTTTTAAATACAGATATTACTATAGGCATTTAACTTTTTATTTATATATTATAATACCTTGAGGTATAACAATCTTCAAAATTTCTTTCATATTACATCATTGGCACATATCCTGTGAAACTTCTAATAGAATAGACATGGTTAAACTTTTAATAAGCTGGAAAATGATAGTGGTACTCACTACAGGAGGCCCACTGATCCAACCCCAAAAAACTGCCATCCCTTGAGCAATGACCAGTTACAGCTACCACTATAATTACCTCTGTCAAGACCTCATGGACTTCAGAGCAAAGTATAATGGCGAGCATATAGAGACCTCAAATGATGATCCAGATTCTTTACGGTGAACACTCTGTACAACCCAGGTGATGCTCTAATAGAGATATAATTTATAGCCTGTCTAATGCTAGATTAGGCCAAACAGTTGAGATTGACTAATGTTATCCCATAGCAGCTCCATCACATCATGAGGTGGCTCCTCAGAGGGTGTCATCTCTATGACTGAGGTCCAATGGAGAACTTTATTATTATGTTATTCAACAAAGTGACCAAGCTAAGCATTATGAGCTATATATGTCATATCTAGATGCCAGCATAACTGCCCTCATCAAATTTTACTACTAACACAAAATAACATATAACTAATCGCATATGTGCAACCCTCCATCTAGCAGCTACTGCTATTGTGGCTTACCACAACATAGAAACCAGTGACATCATAAGAATTGCGCATGCCCAACAGAATGATAACTGCATTCTGCTGGAGAATCTGGATCATACATTCATGTAAGTCAGAGAAGAAGTTGTGAAAGCTCAAGCACATATTCATGATATACATGGCTGAATGAACTAAAATGGTTCCTCAGTTGCATCAGGAGCTCCTGTAGGTTATGAGGGAAGTCATTTATTGAGGTCTAATGTATGTCCAAGGGTGCATCCCCTTTGTCTCAATCGTGAGGTATTCCCATTTCACAATAAAAAAGGGGCTAAGAAGGCGGCTGTCCCCCTTATCACCCAGGCGTTTTAGCACACGTGGTAGATGAGAGGTGGGTGGCAGCATACCCCCTTAAGGTTGCCCCCATTTCCCCCTATCTGACCATTCAAGAACAGCTCCATCAGATTATTTGGTGTGCGTGTAGGTGTAAGTCCTGGTGAACGTCCTCTGGGCGTTGATTGGGCCATCTTTCCATTCCTAAGCAAGAAGGTACTGAAGAGGATGGCGATACCCCTCATTACTCAGGGTGATCTAGCTCACGTGGTAGACAAGCGCTAGCTAATAGCCCTTCCACTTCAGATCCCGCTTCTGGTACCCACACTCTCCTCAGCAGAACAGTTATGAGGAATCAGTAAAATCTATGCCGAGATTTCTGAAATGGAATCAATCATGACTAATTCGAGTGGCAATCAGCCTGATACTCAGATTTCAAATGGTCAAAAAGGTATGAATACTGAGCTATTGGCTGGAATGCCCAACAGTTGCAATTTGGTTTACATGATGATCGAAAAATTCCTCCCCCCAAATTCATCAGGCATCACCCCCAATGGGCAGATTCCTGCTAACAAATCAGGCATTGCGCCTGACACAATGCCACTGACAGCAACTTGGCCCACCGCCAAATTTTGTGATGTCATTCCCCAGGGAACTAACCTGCCCATTCCCAAATAGTTCACCGCTTAGGTCAAACTGACCACAACTTGGCCCACCGCTGAATTTTGCGATGTTGGTTCCCAGGGAACTAACCCACCCATTTCCTGAATAATTCGCTGCTTAGGTCAAACTTGCAGAATCTAATCCCAGCTTGTTTTCCCTCAAAATTGATGACTATTTACCCAGGCGCATCACACTGAGAAAATTGTTGGTTAATTTTCCTTTCTTAAATTTTCCAATAAAACAGCTTCCCCCAAAATCCCGTTTTTATCTGTTGAAAATTAATCTCCCTTAAGGAGTGAGCACGGAAGAGTATAGATATAATTTAAGCAGTTTTTATTCTAATTTGATCAAAATTTTAGACATATTATGTGTGGTTTTTTTAAATCAAAATTTATTCCCTTCCAGTTCCATATTTGTCATACCAGCAGCAGTGCCTTTGGTATTCTGGTTTGCCATTTGGATGCTCTGGCATCTGGGCTGGCAGGCCAGTCTAATTCTTACTTGCTGTTCACCTGACAGTAGGTGCCAGAGTGAGAGGATGCCAGCTGAATGGCAATGGCGAGTTATATCCCCAGACACAACCTTAGGTTCTGCCAAAATAGGCAAAAGTCTAAATTGATTTTGTAAGCCAACTCCAATGACAATATTGAAATCTGCTGAAGAGGCAAAAAAATTAGGATAAATTGACTGGTCTGCCTTCATGTAAATTGAGGGTATTAAACCCTTTTAACTTCCAATGGAACTAGTCCCCTGTATCCTGCCGTGGGCGCTATCAGTTGCCCACTTAATGAAACATTGCCAAGCCAAGCAAAATCATGATGGGAGGAACAATTTAGTGGCGAAATTTGAGCATGAGTTTGATGCCAGAGGAAGGTTTTTTGGTATCGAGTTAGTTGTGAGATCTTCTACGCTGAAAAAAAAGTTGAAATCTCGATACCTTTTTTTTTAGTACTAGAAAATCTCAATACCTTTTTTTTCTAGTACTAGAGAAAATCTCAATACCTTCATTTATGAATTACCACTTTTCCTAACCCCCTATCCTTAAGGCACCATCCCTCACGGAGTTTGTCAGTCGATTCTTAAATTTTGTTTGCAATAAACAAAACCCCTTGTGAGTTAAATTTTTGTGTTATTCAATTTTTCCTTTATTTGTAACTGCCACTACCCAAAATTATATTCACAGTGTTGTGCAATGACTGGGACCTAGTGGCAATTATTAAGACACTGCTACCCCCTCTTATTGAATGGGATACTGAGCAAGTGTCCTGTTGGGGATATCCCGCTGGTAGAAGCCCACTGGCGTCAAGATGTCCTGTTATTATTGGAGATTTTCTCTCCCTTGGGTGAGGTTTTGTGATCTCGCCACTCATCCCCAAACTGGCGGTTTATCAGCGTATCCTGGTCTCTCTGTGGTTACTAAAGAGTTGTCTGAAGTAAAACACGCTGCTGCACTGTAGGCCACAGTCTGGTTGTTATTGAGGACGTTGACTACAATGGTCGCTAGCAGCCGCTCCTATTCACTTCTCTACCACCTGCTATCGAGTTGTTTGGGAAGCAGTACCCCTTAGCATCTAAGTTGGCTTCTGGGTGCTCACAGATTCCAACTAGAAGTTCAGTCACTATTTTATTTGTCAAGATCGTGACACCTAACTTTATAATGTATTAGAGATTTAATCACGCATTGGGTGATATCAAGTACCTTCTTTAATAGATAATTGACTGGTTGAAAGGAGTTTTTCCATTGTAGCGCATATCAGGGATCATGCCACTCTCTTGTAATGGTATGACACTGACCATTCAGGCTGGTAGCTGCTGACCTTATCCAACTTTGTGGGGAGTTGAGAAACCTTAGAGCACTCATAATCTCATATACCTCATTCCTCAGATCCACTGATTATTAGCAACCATTAAACGAGTTGAATTAAATAGAGGCACTCTTTATCGCCAAACAAGCTAGGCCCTTACCCCTTCCATTTCCTGAATCAGTGAATTAAGGCAAGTTCAAGACCAACTTTGATTCTCTGAATAAAACTAATAAAAATTACTCCAGGAACAAGAAAATATGGATTAACTTGAGGATGCATCCAGCCAAGTTTGTAACATTGGGCGCCAGAATTCCCACCTGAAGGGAACCATTGATATTATGCTATACATATGCAATGCCTATAGTAGAAATTATATCTGAAAAGGTATATATCAGGTTTTTCAACATGAGATTAATGAATTTAAATGAGACTCCAAGGAAGTGTGTTGTCAGAGCAACCAGAGCAAGGCTGAAGATATCATTGAAGGGCTCTAGAAAAATCAAAATGGTGAAGAAAGCTGGGATATAGACAATGACGGCTTTGGGAAAAACACTATGCCTCTCTTAGAGAGATCCTTCCATTAGTCGTCATGATACTGACTGAGGAACCCGCTACCCTATAAAAGTCTGCAGTGGAATTGAGCTTTACTCCATGACTCATGTACAGTCCATCCATTTGTGCAATTTTCATCCAGCAGGAGGCAATACAATTCAACCCTAGACATGCATCCAAGATTGGGATCAAATTGTTTTCTATTAAAAACTGACACCATACAATTAAGAAGGGAACGCGCACATCTTTTTCAAATGCTTCAAATCCACATATAGAGGAGCTATAAACCGTTATGAGGCAAAGCAACTGATATCAACAATAGCTCTTGATAGTGCTGAACAGAACCCTATATACTTGATGGAAAGCACCATTACCTACCATGAAGTCAAGGATATGGGGCAACAACTATTTGGGGAATAGAAAAATGGCCTAATGAAAGGTCATTTTTTGACAATTGGTTCCAGTATAATGAAGGCTTGAACAAGTTTATGATTGATTCACTCAAGAAGCCCATGTCTTAGTAGGAGAGGACATATTATCTAAGGCCTAATGAAAGCCTTGGGGATCAACTGCTTTAGCTGGATTGGGAGAAATACAATTCTGAATAAACAGGGGAGAAATCTGGCGGCTGTGCCTTCTGTTGCTCTGGGCGATTTAGCCCCATGTGGTAGATGAGAGGTGGGTAATGACATATCCCCTGCGAATCACGCTTTTTTGCCCTAGTTTACCATTAAACAATTAGTAGGAAAATTCAAAAGTTTGTGCTGGGATATAGCGGAAGGTAGAAGCCACTGCCATTTGAAGGTAGGGGCACAGGTCCTCAGGAGGGAGGATCCAAAGGTATAAGTTCTGCTGGAGGGCTGAGTTGCATTATGCCAAAATAATAGCTGCAAGTTAGTTTTAAACGTGAAGTTGCTCATCTTTTAGGGCTTTCCAACGATTCTTAAAATGAGCCCATCCATGACAGGTATGGGCGTAGTAAACCCTTTAATGACCCAGTGGAGCTGGCCATATGTCGCCTAGCTGTGGATGCAATCTGACATCAGCCTAAGGCGTCATCATCGTACGCTGAGCATGCCACATGGCATTAATTTCCTTGCCAACGAAAAAGATTTCAATCCACCCAATCAAGTCAAATCTGAGTCAGTACCAGCAAAAACATTTCAGAATGGCAATCCACCGGAACTAAATAATGAAATATTCTTGACAGCAATGCACATAGTCTTATTCCCCATTTTGTGGGAATTTAGGCAGTGGTCCCCAAAAGGTACTGCAGTCACTCCATTTTTCTTCATTTACATCATCTTGTTCAAATAAGAATTCTCAAAAAACATTTAAATTTATTAGTGAATTATTAATTCTGTTGAACATTCATTGGCGATGAATTACAATTCTGGAACTCACTGGCTAGTCTCCATGGATGCTTTTGTCATTTTTTCATCCATCAATATAGATGGTTGTATCTAGTGTATTCTGGTTTGTGGAGTCTGATGTTCTTTCATCTGGAGCTCCAGGACTGTCTTATTATAATTATCAGCACGCTCATTGACATAATGGAGCGACCCACATTTTCATCCTTCTTCATCCTGCCCTATGGGTGAGGTGCTTCGTTGGTTTTGTCATATGAATGGAAGGTTCACCCTTAGCAAGGGGTGTATGCTGGGAGGAGGGCCATTTGTCAAATAACGGCTTTTATGGTATGGTTTTAAAATCTACTTTTGCTCTAATTCCAGTATAGCCTACCCTCAGGTTTCATAAAGGAGGATTGTAGGTTTCCTTTTTTTACAAGGAGGTTAGCAGGCATAGGTAGCAAGCATGGGGGTCTTTTTGTTCCTAGGGCTGCTGATTTGCCTCCTCATCCCGCTAATGGGGATTCTGATGCTTGTATTCATATGGTTGATGCTACCTCTTTGTTGTAAAAGTGTACATAAATCCTCCGGTGCGTTTGTTGTCCCTGGCAGAAGCAATGTAGTCTTGTTTTGTCTATATTGTGGCATACATAGCCTACGCTCCCATGGATGGTCAAGGGGTTGATTCATCAAACACCTCTTCCCGCTTTAACGTATCTTTCACCTTTGTGAAGAGATAAGACTAGGCTTGTTATTTTTACAAGTTAAGATCCAGTTGGGCAATCACGTGTCTTCTGTTGAGGCTCTCGTTGACAAAGGAGCCACTGGGAACTTCATGAATCTGCAGTTGCTTAGTTTTGGATTTTTATTTGGATTCTGGGTTCTCAGTTTTATGTGCATTGTCAGCTTTAATAACTTGCTACCTTGTGCGGCACCCAGTACCATTTTCATTACATGAGTTTGATTTTAATACCAGTATGTTGTAGTACCAGATTTTTTATTCCCTGTTGTTATAATTTTTGAAGATACTGTCAGGATAATCTTTAAGGGTCACACAAGTTAAACCCATTGAAGAAGGGATGGATAATGTGAGGATCATCGGTCTTCCAAAAAACACTTGAAAATATAAGAAGATATGGAGCAATCGCCACAAACAGTTTTATTTACTTTATAGAGTGGTTCCTCGCTGTTTTGGTCTCTCAAAACTACTAACAACCTCATCTTTCAATCTCTCCATCTCACTTATATTTCAGCAACCTCAGATGATGCTGTTCGCTTGGCTTAGACTATCCAGTTACACCCTATTCTCATTGTTTTCAGTATGGTATTCTTAAATTCTCTATCGCCTTAGTTTGAGATGATCTAAATAATAATTTGTCAAATGTCAACATCGCCTTATCGCCTTATTTGTAGGTGATCCAATAATAATCCATTATATAACAATATTGCCTCATCTTAAGGCTCTCAGATACTTGTACTTTATCCATCTTAATTGGTAGAATTTCACCAATCCGTTGTAGCTCTTCAGGGATTATTGTAAAATCATACCATAATCTTGACATTACCCCCTTTTTTGATTGGAAGATAAGTATGCTTTTGTTTATACGCTCAAAGGAACTTTATATCCACGAAATTAATGATTTGATCACTCAAAGGGTCTTTGATGGTATTGGTGTTGACACCTGTTTTCTAAATTATTATGAATAGACTAATCTAGTTGCTGGCCAACTTGTGACTCAACCCAAACCTGTGATGGTCGTAAACAAATACCGTCTCATTTTCTTAGAACTGAGCCAACTCACTATGCCATACCTGATCAACAGCCTGATTCTTGATTTTTTTGCTCAAGCTGAAGAAATATGCTCCCATTTGCAACTTAATCAATGTGTCAGCTAGGGTAGCCAAATAACGTTAGGGATGCATTCTGCTGGTATCCTCTACGCAGTCATAGAGCAAGGCTGGACGAACAAGGTGTTGTAAATATAATAATTAAAAGGGGCTCCTCCTAATGGCGGAATGATAGCTAATGTTATAAGTGAAAATGGCGGTAGACAGGATGGAACTCAAATCAGTTGGTTTATCAGTTACCAGCTTCCATAGTATGTTCACCAAGGTTCCATTCATCCGTTTGACCATTCCATTGGACTTGGGGTGGTATGGGTTTGTCAAAGCTCCTCAGATGCCATTAACTCAATCAACTTTGTAAGGATGTGCGATGTGAAGTTGGTTCCATTTTTGGTAAGAATGAACTGAGGGCAGCATTGTCACTTGATAATACATTCCATTATATATTTGGCCACTTTGACCGCCCCCAAATCCTGTATTGCCCACGCTTCAACCCACCTGGTCAAGTGGTCAATCGCCATCAGAATGTACTTTGACTTTTTAGCTCCCATTTGCAGAGAGCCTATGACATCAAGGGAAACCATATGCCAAGCAAAATGTGAGTTAATTAACTGGAATGAAGTCTTTTGATGGAAAGGCTTTTCCACTTGGCACTGGTGGCAACAGGAGATTGTTTCAAGATTAGCGAAGTTCATTATTTCCCAGTCGTTATAATTTTGGGTGGTATCATTGAGATACGCCATAAGGGTCACACAGATAAAACCCACTAAGCAATGGACAGATGATGTGAGAATCGTTAGTCCTCTGAACAGAATGTAATATATGAAAATAGGAGCAATCACCATGACAACATTTTTATTTATTATATAAATAAAACGACTCTTTACTGTTCCTCTCTCTACTACTACTCCTTTAATCACCCATATCGCTTATATACCGATGACTTTGGATTATAACATCCTCATAGCTTAGGCCTTTCTATTTTTCCAAAACTCCATGGTCTCAGCTTGTTATTCTTCAACTATCTATAGCCCTAATTTGAGGCGATCTAATTTGTATTTATCAAATTTCAACTTCTCCTTATCACCTTTTTTGAGGTGATCCAATATCAACCCATTATAACCCAATATCGCCTCATCTCGAGGCACTCAAATAATCATAACTAATGCATGGTTGGCGGATTCTTCCCAATCTGCCATAGCTATTTCAGGCTTATTGTCCAGTCATATTGGAATTGAAACTTTACCCCCTTAACTGGACAATAAGCTCCTATTGCTTATATGGCTGGAGGAACTTTGCATGCACTTTTAATGATCTGACCGCTTCCATGGTACTTGATGGTATAGGCGTCAACCTCATTTTTCTATAACTTAATATCGATTAATACAGATACTGGCCGACTTGTGTTTCTGCCAGAACCCATGTTGATCATGGAAGTGAACCATATTGCCCTCTCTTGACTGAGCCAACCCGCTATTCCATACCTGATTGGCAGCCTGATTTATAATCTTCTTAGCTAAGCTGAGGAATATGCTTCAGTTTGCAATTTGATCAATGTGTTTTCAAATTTAGTCAGATAGTGGTGGGGTTCCATTCCGCCGGTGTCTTCTACACATGAATAAAGCAATGCCAGAAGATCTAGGTGTCACCTGTATAGTAGCTGAAATTTGGCTCTTCTTCGTGGCAGAATGGTAGCTAATCTTGTAGGCAAATACGGTGGTGTAATGAGGGAACACCAATCAGAAATTTAATCCATTACTAACTTCTGTAGTATGTTCACCAAGGTCACATTAACGCGTTCAACCATACCATTAAACTCAGGGTTGTATGGGTTGTCAGAACCCTGCGGATGCCAATCTGGTCATTCAACTTTGGCAGGATTTAAAAAGTGAAGTTGGTTTCCATTATCAGTGAGAATGAACTTGGGCAGCCATGCTGCTGGATAATAAACCCCATGACAAACTTGGCCACTGTGACTGCCCCAAATCCTGTATCACCCATGCTTCAACCCACCTGGTCAATTGGTTATTAGCCACCAGGATTGCTTGGACCAATTAGCTTCTGTTGGTAGAGGGCCAACGACATCCAGGGAAACTGTATGCCAAGCAAAATGTGGTTTCACTCACTATTACATAGTCTTACGGTGGGACAACTTTTCCACTTGGCACTGATGGCAGCAGGAAATAGTTTCAAGCATGTCAAAGTTCATGATCACCCACTAGTAATGTGGTCGCAGAAATCTCAGGGTTTTATGTACTCCACCATGTCCAACAGCATAGTGTGCGCTCAAAATAAATATTAGATCGGGCAGAAGTCCTGAGGATGTTCATGGTATTGTCCCCTATTCAATTATACAATTCACCCTTTTTCTGGTATGTATTGGCCTTTATTCCATCCAATACTTTGATGACTGGAGGCAGTTCATCGTTGTACTTGCCAGTAAGAATTTTATCAAACATTATGTCACTCCAATCCGCCGTAATTGCAATTGTGGGCAGTCTCAATAAGCAATCAGCATTCTGGTGGCTTGCTCTAGATCACTGAAGTATTTCGAAAACAAAAGCCTGCAGTTTGAGGTCCCATCGGGTTAGACGCCCTTCTGGCTCCTTGAGGTTCTGCAACCAGTATAACTTAGCATGATCTGTTACAAATTTGAACTTCACTCTATGCACTTACACCATAAATTTCTTATATGCATATATTTCTGTTAAATACTTACGCTTGGTCACAGTGTAACTACGTTCATGGCAATTATGGCTTTGACTGAAGTACGCCACTGGGTGCTCCTCCCTGCATCATCTTTTTGGGATAGGAATTCCCCAATGGCGGAAAGGAATGCATCCGTCTGAAAAATAATTTTTTTCAAAAATAGGGTAATGCAGCACTGGCACACTGATTAGCGCCATTTGAAGTAAATCAAATGAGCATTGGCGGCGTTCCACCCATTCAAATGGTGTTTTTCTTTAATAACTCGAACAATGGACCTCCAATACAGCTGAAGTAGGGGATGACGTTTTGGTAGTAACTGACCATCCCCAAAAATACCTGTACATTGTGTTTTCTGCTTAGCGAAGTCATTTTCCGGATAGCTTCTACCCTGGCTGATTGGGGCCTCAGCCCAGTTGCATCCTCCACAAACTCAAGGTATTCAAACTGATATTTGAAGAAGTTACATTTTTGAGGCTTAATTTTTATGTTTGCTTCAGCGAGCTGGTGGAATATTTCTTCTAAATGATCAAGGTGCTTTAAAAAAGGTTTGATAGAAGACATAATATCATTGAGGTATGTGAGGACACATGACAGCTTCAGGTCACCGAGAATAGTGTCCATGGCTCATTGGAATGTAGCAGGGCATTACACAGCCCTTTGGGAATATGGGTCAGTTAGAAAAGGCCTTTGGATGAGATTATAGCTCATTTCTCTTGTTTCAAAAAAGCTAACTTGATTTTCCAGTAACATGATATCAAGTCTATCGCTGAGAAATAATGGTCTTCCCTTAACCAATCCAAAGCATCATCAATCCATGGCAATGGGTAAAAGTCCTTTTTTGTAATACTATTGAGCTTCTGGTAATATATTACTATGCAGTTGGTGCCATCCTTCTTTTTTACAATCAAAACGGGCGAAGCCACAGACCCTTGGATGGTTAAAGCATTCATTGCTCCAGCAACTTATAATTTCCTCACTAATGACATCTTTCACTGCCCTCAATTGGCGAATGTATGAGACCTTATGGGGGGATGATCTCCTGTGTCAAGTTGATGGACCACCCCCTGAGAACACCCTAAATCATGATTGTTGACATCGAAAATCTCCTTGTACTTCTGAAATTAAGCTATCACTTGGTTTTTTGCTATTCTGATAGCGCTATTAAATTTTTCCGTGGTACCACTGTCATTATGCCACCCGGTGCCTCAACTGTCAGTCAAATTCATCTAACAAACCAAAATAATGAACCTAAAAATCATCTATTGGAGTCAAGTGTAGATATGCCACTATTTAGTGTTGGCAGATTTGCATTGGTTCGTTTTGGAGATTTTCTAACAAAACCTTAATCTTCCCATGGCCTGGGAGTATAATCCCTGGAGTCACATGAGGCTCAAGTCATGTCTGATGATAGGGCCTAATGACCTCCTCATAAAGCCTGGCAGGCACTTCCACCTCTAACTCATTGTTAACTAAGACTTGATGTCCAGAAGGAATAAATATGGGCCCTGAAGCTTGAAGAGGTATCCCTTGATCTTCATATATCTTCTGGGGAAGGGGCCAAGTCTTGCTTTTCAGTTGTTGATAAAGAATGGCATCACCCGTCACTATATGCAAGGTTGATATTTTCCATGTGCACCGAATCCTTTTGCACTCTGATAGAGGTAAGTAAATTGGGATCCGCTGTCCCAAAATGGCAAGGGCCTCCTCTGTCATATCAATGACAGCCCCAAACATGTTACAGGAAAGCAGTTATGATTAGAAAGTTGTAATTTTCGTTTGGTAGCACAAATGTTGGAGCTACAATAACAATGGACCCAAACTGCAAAGGTATCGCATTGTTATGCACCCTCAGAGATGAAGCTTTCTGCTCTAGAAGTCCCATACACCATTTGATGGTTCACATAAGGTTTTAATTTCAACCTCACCATTAACTTATTGGAAACTATGTTGACTGGAGCGCATGTCTATATCATAGTGCAAACTCTATTCTTCGCTACAAAAATATCACAGTATGTACTCTTGGAATAAGAAAAATATTGACTGTTTAATATGTGGACATTAATGGGATCTTTCTTTTCAAGAAAACTCATTATGTCACACCAACTTTGGGGTATTTTTTGACAATGGCATCTAGTGGAAGGGCATCGTTTATTACTTTCAGAGTTGGCGCATCCGCGGCAGAATCCAGCTTGTCCAAGGAAGCTTGATCAAGCATTTTGCATGCATAAGGCTTCAGTTGATCTGAAGATCCTTCATCCGCCAAGGCCCTGGCTTGAGCTAATGTCACTGTGTTCACTCCTCTAACTGGCTGCTAATATAGAATTCCGTCATTGTGCTGAGGGGCATCTGTGGGATATACTACTTTGATTGATTAATGTTTTGGGTTGGAATTGCGGAGGTAGAGAGTCCCATCTCTAAATCACTCCATCTTTTCCCTGTTAGTATTATCTTGGTGCACGTAGTTCACATGACAGTAAGGGCATTGCTTTGCAAAATGGCCAGGGAGACCACATTTATTGCAGCTAGCCCCATTTAAGCCACGTCCTTGATTTTCACAAGAGGGTCATGATTGGAAAGCTTGGGGACGTTTGGCGAAACTAGGGAAAGGTCAGTAAGATGATTGCTGGCGTTAGGCGTAATTTGGTCCTGGTCAGTAATTAGAAATCAGATGATTTTTGTAAATGGCCCCGGGGTGGTAGTCAAACTGTTGAGAATAATTCAGCTGAGGATGCGGTGCAGATTTATTATAAGGCTGGGGGTTGCTAGGCGGAATGTGGGCTATATGAGCGGATTCTCTTTTATAAAAGGGTACAGCAGAGGTGGTTGATTTCCATTCCATATTTGGCGGCAGAAAATTAGGCGATATGCGGTGCAAGAACTGTACAATTTTGATCAGGGAAACATCATCAACCAAAATTGGTGAAATGACATTGTGAAGCTCCCAGTATAATTTTACCACAAAGGTTATCACAATGCACACATTGGCTTTTACTAAATATCCTGCCCCTTTTAACACGTGAGCACCTGTCATAAGTCAATCAGATCTCCATGAGAGTCTCATTATGGTGACTTCTTATTGTCAAGAATTCCGCCTTTTGCTGTGACATCTTTTAGGTGCCCTTGTGTCAGCGCTACAGTTCTTTGGACTGGCATTGGGGATTGTGGTGGCTCAAAGCTGGAAAAATTGAAAAGAGAGCCAAGGAAGAAATGGGAAAATGGGTTAGACTACCAAATGTTTTATTAAACTAAAAGGCTCTGATATTTATAGGGTGCGTTGGGACTCGGTGCCTTTGGGATCATCGGGTCCTTATCCAATTAGGATCTTTACTGATCTTCTGGAATGGCCTCCTCGTGGGCGTCCTTAATGGATAGCGTTGCTCACCTGACTAATGGGTGGAGCTGCCGCCCCACATAACTCAGGAATAGGTGAGGATGATCCTGAAATAGATTTAGCTTGGCTAGGTTCAATGACCAATTTGGCATGGTTTGATTCAGAAAATGGGAATTTGATACAATTTTTATCTCAAATCCCAACAAGGCCCCCTCAAGATCCTGTTGGAGGGGTATATGGCTGGAGGAACTGACCATGCACCCAATTTACAGCAGTCCCTTGATTGATGTCAGCAATGGAGTACTTGGACTTCACCTTATATATGACTTTGTAGTGTCCAGACCACAGTTTGTCGAGCTTATTCTGTTGGCTTCAAGTCGAAGATAAAAGAGAATGAGGTCACCTAGTTGAAAATCTGGTAAGGAGGGTCATCCGAGATTTGATTGGGATGTCTCTCTTCCAGTGGTGATAATTCCTTGTTTGGCTTGGGCTTGGAGCCGGACAATTTCATTGGCTAGAGCCCTCATAGTTAAATTGGAGTTGATGGGGGTGGAGGCTTCGAGTAGGAGCTGGATGCTACTGGGTAGCTGAGGCGCCCGCCCATACAGGGCTTCAAATGGGGACATCTTGATGACACGGTGATAGCTTACCCAGTAAACAAGCAAGGCGCTGGGCAGATAATGGTTTCAACGGGCAGAATCTGAGGCGTCCAACTTCTGTAGAATGGAAACAAGAGTTCTGTTAGTGCGTTCTACCACCCCATTAGTAGAAGGGTGGTAGGGGGCAGAGAGACTCTGGGTGGTGCCAAATAGCAAAGTTAGTTCCTGAACTACCTGGGAGGTGAAGTTCAACTTATTGTCTGAAATCAAGATTTGTGGGCACCCATGCTGGGTGAAAACAGAGTGAACAAGAAATAGGGTGGTAGCCTTAGTGGTGGCAGCAGGGGCTGAGATCGCCTCAACCCACTTAGTTAAGTGGTCTATGGCTAGGATAATATACTTGTGACCATGCAGCCCAGTGGGAAGGGGACCCACCACATTGATACTAATGACATTGAAAGGTTTGGTTATGGCAACAACTGAGTGCTGATATTGAGGGTTGGCCCGGTCTTGGGATTGGCAGGTCATACAAGCTTCCAGAACCTCTTGGATGGTTTCTACCATTCAGTCCCAGTAGCAGCGTGACTTCAGCCACTCATGGGTCTTCTTGACCGCACCATGTCAAACAGTAGAATGGCCTTCCAGAATGACGTCAGTTCGAGAGGAGGGTCAGATGTAGTGAAGCCACTTCTTGTTGATTCTCTTGTAGAGTAGCCCATCCTTGACTTGAGTGTCTTGAGTCATTTGGTGGAGTTTGGCCTGACCCTTGGGGGTTTCCAGTTCCCATTGTTCGGGCTGTCCTATCAGGTTGTAGAGCTGATCTTCCTCAGGGGTCAGGACCACTAATACCGGCATCTGGGAGAGGCCATCAGCATTCTGGTGTATAGTGCCAGCGCGGTGGATGATGGTGAAATCGTAGCTTTGCAGTTGTAGGGCTCACCTGGCCAACTGACCATTAGGGTCTTTCATTTGTTGAAGCCACTGGAGTTAAGAGTGGTCTGTACTAAAAGTAAAATGAGTACCATAGAGGTAGGGCCGGAAATGTTTGATGGCTAAGAAAATGGCTAAACATTCCCTCTCGGTGACACTGTAGTTACACTCAGCCTTGCTTAGCATCTTACTAAAATAAGCCACTGGATGATTGACCTGGTCCTCATCATGCTGAGCCAGGATGGCTCCTAAGGCGACGTCGCTCGCATCCATGAACATCAAGAAAGGTTGGTCAAAGCGAGGATGAACTAGAACAGGTTTAGTACATAAGGCTGTACGTAAAGCGTTGAAGGCCTGTTCCTGCTCAGGTCGCCACTTGAATGGTACGTTCTTTTGTAGGAGGTAGAACAGTGGCTCGGCTAGGTTGGCAAACTGCAGTATGAACTGATGGTAATAGCCCACCATACCTAGAAAGACTTGAATATCTTGTAGACTTTGGGGGCGCGACATCTTTTCTTTGGTATTGACTTTATTGGGTATAGGTTGGATGCCACGCTTGGAGACCTTGTGCCCTAGAAACTCTAGCTCAGGCTGGAAAAAGGAGCACTTTGAGAGTTTGAGCTTGATGGAGGCCTTCCTGAGACGCTCAAAGACTTCCTTGATATGCTCTACATGTCCATTAAAGGTTCGCGAAAAAACAGTAATGTCATCCAGGTAGATGAGGACACATGAGAGCTTCAAGTCCCTAAGGATCCCATCCATGGCACGCTGGAACGTGGCTGGGGCGTTGCAGAGGCCTTGGGACATCCTGGTAAGCTCAAATAGCCCCTCGTGGGCAATTAGAGCACACTTGGCTCAGTCTTTGGGAGTGAGCTTGACCTGCCAATACCTGCTGGCGAGGTCCATGGCCGAGAAGTACTGAGAACTGGCACGCAGGTGGAGAGAATCGTCAACCCTGGGGCAGAGGATAACTGTCCTTCTTGGTAATGGAGTTGAGTCGTCGATAATCCATCACCACTCAGTACTTGCCATCCTTCTTTTGGACCAGCAGAAGAGGGGAGGCCCAAGGACTATGGGAAGGGATCAAGAGTCCAGTGTCAAGCAGCTGTTTAAGTTCTACCATAACCTGGGCCTCTTCAACCTTGCTCTTTTGGTAAGGCTGGGACTGAAAAGGGGGCTTCCCCAGTTTCTACTTGGTGGAGGACTCCGTTCATCCTTCCAAAATCATAGGTCAAAGTTGAGAATAGGTCCGAGTATTCCTCCAAGAGCTCCTGAACCTTAAGTCGCTGTTCGTCAGAGAGGTCCTTTCCAATATTAGCGTCGACCAAATTAACCGAGGGTAGTGACTCTAAGCCAAAGTCCCTTAAGTCACCAAAGCTTTGAATGTTGGCAACAGTCCCTATCACTAACAGGCGGACGTAAGCAGTGGGTTGGTTTGGACCTACAACTTTTGGTTTGTCAGTCAGGTTGGCTAGCAACACTGATATAGATCTGGCATATGCTGGATCAAGGATCCTGGGGCAGGTCAGCACTTCCTTGTGAGAGGGGTTACCTAGGCCCCAGACTTCCAGTAAATACCCCAAGGTAATATTGACTTGGACCTGGGTGTCGATGATGACTTGGGATTTTGGGGGTACTGTAGTCGCCCAGGGCAAGTAGATAGACATCCCCTCTAATTTGTTAACAGCAGGAGGGGGTAGTCAGACTCGAGAACCCCAGATGTGATACTCAAGCCAATTGATTCATCCTTTGGTCTCCAGTAGGCAGGCTCAGGAATTGACCTCAGCCCTAGAGTCATGAGCAGTCTCAAAAGCCAGAGGGACTCAATGTCCTAGAAGGGAGAGAGAAACCACCATCATAGTGGAGAACTGCCAAATAGTCTTGAAGGAGCAGTGTCCCAAGGAGCAGATCATAGCTAGGGTTGTCCAGAGTGATAGCGGGTGTATCTAAAGTGAGCTTTCCAAACTGAATTTGTAGAGAGGAATAGGCCCTTATGGATTGGGTGCACTGGGGGCCAGCCGTGCCATACTCCATGTAGTGCGGCATATTGGGAGCGACCTTGTTGCGTTTCATCAGCTTGAAAGAGATGACGTTCACGGGGGAGCCACTGTTGACTATGGCGTAAACTGGAATCTTGTGGACCCATATGGTGACTCAGGGGACCAAACTTTTAAACTGGGGTGGTAACGTAAGGAACATGGGAGAATCATCAGAAGAAGAGTAAGCAGTATCAATGTCTTTTTTTGTCATCAGATACTGCAACTACTTCCTCAGAAACAATGGCTTCTGGTTTATGCGCGGGGGATACTTGAGGCTGGGCAGGGATGTCAGCATGGAGCGCCTCATATTCATGCTGACGTCCCTTTTCCCGCCTCCTCAGCAAGACGTTTCCAGCAGGTCTTGGCACTGTGTCTAAAGCCATTACAATAGGAGCATTGATGACGTGGATTCTTCTGGTTTTTTTGACTACATGGACCCTAGGGCGGTTAGAGGGGCCAGTAGATGTAGCCTTAAAGTATAGCGTCGAGGCAGGGATCTCATTGAGGGCCTCCTTGATCTCCTGAATACATGTGAACCAATTCTTCTGCCCAATCATATGCATTTGACCTCAGGATAGGACCCCAAGGCAGAGATGACAGTGGTGATGGCGTCGTCTTGAGTGATCTGGTTCGTCGTGACCAGAGGTTGGGCCTGGGTGTAGAACTGGTTGGCAAACTTCATAGGGCTTTCTCCTTTGTTTAGTAAATGCCCATGAACGCTTGCTTCTGGTTGGCCAGGGTTTGGTTGCTGCTGAATTCTTGGATCAATGCGGTGCGGACCTGTTCCCAGGTATTACACTCCTTCAAATGGGGAGTCATGATTTCCTGGGCGGTTCTGTCTAGACAGGAGTGGATATGCTTCACCTTTTGTCAATTGGTGGCCTCCTCCATGGAACTCTCGTAGGCATACAGGAAGGAGGTGATACTTATCCATCCAGGGGTGAACCTTTCCTTGAAACTAGGTTTAAAGTTAGCTACAATGGGAGTGGAAAGGGTGTTAACGCCTGGGATAGGGGTCGGCTCTGAGATCTCCATTTCCACATAATCTCTAGGAACCCGCTGATCTAACCGCCTCCACAACCCCCCAAGTCCTCTTAGATGTAGTCCCAATTCTGGCTGAGAAGGGACACAGAAGCCTTATGGGCAATCTGCTCCTTTAAGGATTGAATCTCGGCGTTCTGTAGATGGAGCTGGTTTTCAATGGTGGTCAACCAGGTTTTGAGCCCACAACAAGTTGTCTCAAGAAGGGAGATATGAGCGTTGGTAAGCTTTGTGAAGGCGCTGAGGTTATCCACCTCATCTGAAAATGTTTCAATGGAGACCTTAAGGTTGAGGGGGACACCATCCAATCGGAGCTTTCACCCCAAAGCCACCCTTTGGATTTGATCCTGTAAGGCAGCCAGGGCGGTCATTATATCCCTTCGCCAGGGGTCTTTGGGTTTGCCCGAGGTTGGAGGGCCCGGGGGCCCTTGAGGCCACATGGTCCCTCGGGTCCAGCTGGCCCTTGATGCCCCTCTGGACCTTCTGGCCCAGCACCTGTGGGGGGTAGTTGCGAGAGGCCAGCTCTCAGTAGTGCTGCTGTAGGGATTGTACCAGTTCTTTGACTTGTTGTAGACACTGGGTCCATGTTGCTGGGAATAGCTGGGCGTTTTGGCAAAGTTGCTCCTCGAGGTAGCTAGAGATTCTGCTATCCAGACTACAATCTGATTGCAGATCTCATTAATTAATTGCCAGTTATCAAGAATAGCTTCGCGTTTGTCATTCACAAAGTAGGAGGTGGCGTTGTAAAAGTTGATAATGTAGGAATGTAAATTCTGGGTGAGCCCTAGTTGCTGGGAGACCTCCTGATGGTGTAATATGACTAACTGAAGGAGGTGATGGATAGCGGGATGGACAAATTTATGGAGGTATTGGTCAGGCACCAGGGTAAGCTCCCAGATGGCAATACAGCTGAGGTGTAATGGTCCCACATCGTGGAAGGTACAGAGGAGGTACGGGAGCAGCTGGAGTGGGGGGGGGGGGGGGGGGGGGGCCCTCTGAGTAGATGCCATTTATTAATTAATGAACGACATCATTGCAATGCTCATACTGGTGCTGGTATTAGCTCCCATCTAGGGAGGTCAGCGAGAGTTGAAAGGCGGCGCAAAATTCTAGCCTTTCCAGCTACAAGGTCAGTATTGCATATTAAGAGGTACTAACCCATCGTGTAATGTTCCTCAATTGACCAGTCATTTGGTCGTCAGGGCTGCTATGGGTTTCCTTTTTTGTGATAGACGTTTTTACTTAGGTCAGCTCAGACCCCCCTATAGTGAGCACCACTTCTGTTGGCACTACAGTTCTTTGGACTGACGTCGGGGTTCACAGTGGCTCAAAGCTGGAAAAATTGTAAAGAGCACCAAGGAGGAAACGGGAAAATGGGTTAGAATACTAAATGTTTTACTAAACTAAAAGGCTTTGATATTTATAGGGTGCATTGGGACTCGGTGCCTTTGGGATCATCAGGGCCTCATCCAATTAGGATCTTTACTGATCTTCTGGAATGGCCTCCTCATGGGCGTCCTTAATGGATAGCGTCACTCACTTGACTGAATGGATGGAGATGCCGCCCCACGTGACTCAGGATTAGGTGAGGATGATCCTGAAATAGATTTAGCTCAGGTAGGTTTGATGACCAAATTGGCACGGCCTGATTCAGAAGATGGGAATTTGATACAATTATTATCTCAAATCCTGACGCCCTGAACAGTTGAATCATGGTATCTTTTACATCCCAGTGGGTAACAGAGATTCTCAGAAGATAGCAGGTGACTTAATCAGCACTCTTAACATCAAGGAAGATTTCAACAGTTTTGCTTTCCATTGATTGGATGTAACTTTTGCTTCAAATTAAAATTGTTTGAAGAAGCCATGGATATTCCCATTTCTATCGAATGGAGGCATCTTCTCAGTATTGACCTCTCATCCCGTTTATGACTTTTTGGGGTATACTAAGGAATGAGTCAAGATCCAAAAGCAGCTTCTCAATGAGAAGATGCTCCAGTAGAAGTTAGAATGTCCGCTGCTTCAAAGGTAGTATGGACTTCTTCCATGGGTAGCACTACCATCACTTGAGGAAATGGCGCTCTGGCTTATAATCATATCCAGAGCTACCATCATGAATGTAGTAGCTCCGACCAGCATCGTATTCCTCCTCATATTGTGCCCTTTGTCATCCTTCCTTTTTCCAATAAAAGAGCTGAGAGGACTGTTCAATTTACAATCAGCCTGTTGAAGACTTTTGGTGGTGTCATCCAAACGATTGTTTATTTCCTTGTTTTGTTATCCATGAATTTGCATTTAACTAAACGTGCTATCAAGCTGGTGCATAACAGCAGCCATTCTTGAAGAAGTTCATCCTGTTTCTTAAGCACCTCATCTAAAGTGAGCTTGAGTTCCTCATATTTGGCTGGTGCAGTGCTTCATGAAGATTCCCCAGCAATGCAGGCTTTATGAGACATAGCCAGCGACTGGAGATTTTTAGATTTTAAGGCTAATCAATGGGGCCCCTCTAGTGAGTACCACTGTTATAATTTTCGCGATATCATTGAGATCCGCTGTAAGGGTTGTGTTGAATTTTTGGATTATTAAGGATGGCTGGTTCTTTTTATGCAGTAAGGCGGAGGTTTGAATGTCTATTGTATGAAGACAACAGACTAGATGGTGACTATAGTTAAGATATAACTCCTTGGTAATTCTACTTGAAGTTGTATTCTTCTATCATTACTTAGACAATGGCACGCTGCCCTGATCTTCCTGATCCCAAGTAAATCCTCAACTTAATACAATGTAAATTATTAATACTAAAAGCTTATAAATTAAACTACAGAACTGTAGGAATATTGATGATCAGTACTTGATTATTGATATTTGATTATTTTATTAGTATTAACTTGGGATAATTTATAGGGTTCAATGTTCACCAAAATTTACCCATGACGCCTCAAATTTAATGGCACTTGGCCAGAGAAAGTAACAAGCTTGTTTGAGGGTCTACAATCCATTTAACTCAAAACATCCTAAACGTCTCATAGTCAGTCTCAAACTTGGAAATATACTCAAGACAGCGTTTCTAATGTGTCTGCAAATAGCTGAACCAATACTCATCTCAAGCAATTGGCAGCACATACCAAGGCGATTCATACCACTAATTAGTAATTAATTTAATCAAAAACTCGATTGACATTAGAAACTAATTTTGACATAGACCAAAAAAGCCCACGTGCCTTAGTTATTTAGTCAGCTATTATTATAGGTCCAACTAAACCAACAAAGCCCCCGTGCCCATGTCATCATAGTTGAATATTATCAAGTGGAATTGCTAGGCCACAAATCCCAAGTTTAGATATACTTAGGATATTTTTGATTTATAATTACCAACGATTTATATCCAGTCAACCATTCAACACTTCCCCCTCCTTGACTGAATAAAAGTGGAGATATTTGTTTTCTCTTGGTCACAACATACAAATTTTAAACCTTCAGAATAAGATGCTACGTTAATAGCTGAATGCTACAGCTAGTTCATGCATTTACCTTCGTTTCTTCTATGCCTGCTGAGGCTCTAGCAACCTTTGGAAATCTTGAACTAGCCCCATTGGCTTCAATTTTACTCTTCTCCCCCTCCCAAAGATGAGTTTCTTTTTTTAATAAAGACGAGGCCACATTTTTGAATAAATACTTATATTTTACTTATTTAAACTTTTCTATATTCTTAATGTTTTATTATTATTAATATTATTATACATTATTTCTTATACCTTTCTCTTATTTTAATATTCTTTTTTACTTTCTTTTTATTATTATATTTTTTTATTCTTTATGATAAGGATGAAGGAACTTAGCATGTACTTGACTCACAACCTAGCTGCCTTGATCCTTTATGTATATATGTCTTTGGATGATTTCTCCAATATAATAAACGGACCTTTCCAAAGTGAGGCAAGCTTGTGTGCGCGGCCTGCGCTATGAATATCACAATATACTACAAATTCTCCCTCTTTAAATTTAGTCACTGCTGCTCGTTTAGTGTCATCATAGCTCTTTTGACTAGTTTTTCTGACTAATCACATTTTGGTAAGCTTCAGATTGCAACCTGATTAAGGTCTTCGCTAGCTGCTCAATATAAATTATTCTTTGGGCTAATTGCTTCAGTTGAAGTGAGTACTGAATATAATAATGGAGGCAGAGATGGCTGTCTACCATACAGAAGTCAAAATGGAGAGTGGCTAGTACTGCTGTGGTGTTCAATATTGTACGCAAACATGGCAGCACTAATAGAGGTAGCCCATTGCAAAGGCTCTAAGGCTGCATTTTTGCATAAAATGCTGACTAGAGTGCCATTCACTCGCTCTACCATACCATTAGTCTCAGGATGGTACGGTGTTGATAACACTCCTTTGATAGACATCAACTCATTTAACAGTTGTACCATCTGAGCAGTAAAATTTGTGCCACATCCATCAAGATCTTCTGTGGGCATCTGTGCTTGTAAATTATATTAACCATAATGAATTTGGCAGTATTTTAAGTCCCCAACATCAAAGATTGCTTTTGCTTCCACCCATTTTGTTAGATGGTTGATAGCAACAATTATGTATTTGTTGCCTAGGCTGCTCACAGGCGAAGGGCTGACTACATCTATCAATGTGGTATACTTTCCCAGTTGGGTTTAATTAAACAACACTTCACATTTGACTTCATAGGTTTTGTCATTTGGCAAGAAATGACATTTTTCAAGTACATCTTGAATATCAAATCTCATTGAATCCCAGTAGTAATTTGACCAAATTAATTCTAGCGTTTTGGTTAATCCTCCGTGCCACATGGCCTTGTGCACTTGTGTAATAATTTCCATTCGGTCAGAAGGTTTTGGGAAATTTCTGATGCTGCCCATTGGGCCTGAGCTTGTATAAAACTCCATCTGATACTCAGTGTCAGTTAATGCTTTTTTGATCGCTTTTTTCACTTCAGTTGGCTCATCTTCATATTTCCATTTAATCATCTTTTCATGAGGTTCATCAGCCAAACTGCTCAGTACAGCTACAATAGGAGGTCTTGATCATACATCTGCATTTTGATGGGCCACTCCAGCTCTATGAATAATTTCATAATCATATGCTTGTAATTTTAAAGCCCAGTGGGCTAATCGTCCTTCAGGTTCCTTGAGGTTGGGGAGCCATCTTAACAAGCTATGATCCATTACTACTTAAAGTTTGGTGCCATGAATGTAAACCCAAAATTTGTTTACATGCGTAGATTATGGCTAAACACTCTTGTTCAGTCACTGTATAATTACGCTCATGCTTATTCAGCATCCTGCTGCAATAAGCAACCGGATGCTCCTCATCATCCTCCACAATCTGAGATAGCACTCCCCCAATTGCAGTCAATGAGGCGTCAGTTTGTATGATAAAAGGCCTACTGAAATCTGGATATCAAAGGATAGGCGCGGAGCTCATTCTGGTTTTCAAAGCCTCAAAGGCAAGTTGGCATACTTCTGCCCAGCAAAATCAAACTCCTCCTTGCAGCAAATGGAATAGGGGCTCAGCAATCCTTGCAAACCCTTCTATAAATTTTTGATAGTACCCTACCATGCCTAAGAACACTTAGACATCCCTCATACTCGTCAGAGGTTGCATCTTGGTAATTCCCTCCACCTTTTGAGGTTGAGGCCACAAGCCTTTGGCGTCAATAACAAGCCCAAAATATTCCAATTGTTCCTTAAAGAATTGACATTACCTAGGTTTTATCTTCAGATTAGCCTTCAACAATCATTCAAACACTTGTTCAAGGTGCTCCAAATGTTCAGAAAACGTTCATGAAAAGACTTTGATATCATCCAAATAAACCAGTACGCTGGATAAACTTTAGATCCCCCAAAATTGTGTGCATTGCTTGTTGAAAAGTTGCTGGTGCATTGCCAGCCCCTGTGGCATGCACATCGGTTGAATTAGTCCTCGAGTAGCAATCATTGCGCACTTCTCCTGCTCCTCTTGAGGCAGTTCAATTTGCCAATATTCTGAGATAAGGTCCATTGCAGTAAAGTATTTCGCCCCTCCCAGACGATCCAAAGTATCAATAATTCTAGGCAAAGGATAGGAATCCTTTTTTGTAATGGCATTTAGGTATCAATAATCAATCACAACTCGATTGCTGCCATCTTTTTTCTTTACAATTAAAATTGGACGGGCCCATGGGCTCTTAGATGGCACTATCATTCCTCTTTTTAGCAATTTTTCTAGCTCTTCTCCAACTATTTTGTCACTAGCCCTGGGGCGCCAAATTGGCCTCATTCTAATAGGTGCATGGTCCCCAGTGTCAACAAAATGCTGGACTCCTTTTGCACAACCTAAATCTTGAATATCTTTGGCGAAAATTTTGGAATATCGTTCAAAAAACTCCAGAGCTTCATCCTTCTGTTGTTCTGAATATCTGGTAAATGATTCTCGACGTATTAAAGTATGTGCCCCAAGGGTTTTGTTTGGTAAGCCTAGCTTGGATAAATCGCCAAATTTAATGGCTGATTTTAATTCATCCCTTAAAACAGATGCATGAATGCAACCACTTGATATTTCTTGACCTTAATAGTTTGGCTGGTCAAATTTGCTAATAGACATCAATTTCCCCATGCCCTAGTATAAGTATTTCGTGTGCCACACAAGGTTCCATATGAGAATGATGCCATGGGGACATTACCTCACCATATAGTCCTTCTGGAATATCTAGCGTGGTCCCAGTCTTCATAACCAGTTGATGGCCTGGAGCTATTTTTGCACCCTTATTCACACAATGAGTTATTCCTCAATTTTCATTTTATAGTGGTTGGCATAGAACGGCTTCAATTTCCACGCTGAATATATTCTATTGATGTTGTTCCATTGGCATAAGATATATTAATAAAGTTTTGACAACAGCTTGCAGGCTTTGTATTGTCATGAGAGTAATAAATCAGAAGTGATTGGCCTAATATCATTAAGACGTTTTCTTTAAATCGCATGAGATCCCATAGGTCCTAAAAAAACTCATTCCAATTAAAATGTCATAATTGGTGTTTGGAAGCACTATCGCGGGTGCTGCTACTACTAAAGCTTCAAATCGCAGTGGCAAGGCGCTGTAAGCTCCTTCACTCTTAGTGCTGTTGAGGCCTGCAGTTCCATATTCCTGATGATGGTCAATGTCCAGCACAATTTTCAGTTTATTTACCAACTTCGTGGAAACAATGTTTACAGGTGCTCCTCTATCAACAATAGCAACAACTTTGATCTTATTGACCAGAATATCCATGTAAGTGCACTCAGAGTAGTAGAAATCAATAGAATTTATTAAGTGAATATGTGAAGAATCCAGAGAATTAAGAGTTTTCTTCAGAGTATTTCTAATACTAGAAAATTCCTGGATGAATTTGTCAATTGGCATTTCTATATTGACCCCTTTCAGACTTGGAGTATCGGCTGCATTACTCAGACCTTCTGCTGGAATATTTTCAATTATTTGTTGCACATAAGGTTTAGCTACTACTTCAGAGGCCTCAGGTATGACAACCTTACTCTGAGAGCGAGTTACCACATGTACATTTGTAGAATCTTCATTAGGTACTAGAATGGAATTTGTTTCATCATTAAGAAAGGCCCCATGACCTGCATTTTCTTATCAATCAAGCGGGACTGGTTTTTCTAGCACAATAGAGCGTCCCACATCTATTGTGCTTGTTCTTTTCCCTTCTCATGCACATTATCATGAAGGACTACATTGACGTTGCACTGACGGCATCAAGAGGCAAAGTGCCCTATATGGTTGCATTTAAAGCAGGTAATATAATTCATTGAGCGTGTGGGCTTTGTATCTGAGTACTGCTTAGTTTTCACAGGCAAATCATTTTCAATTTTCTTATTAACTTCAATGGGTTTTTCAACAGAGTCAAGTCCTGATTTTTACCCAGTATTAGGAGGGCCATAATTCTGTGGACATCTGTGAAGATAGTCAACTAGTTCAGATGTTGTAAGATTTTGTACAAAGGAAGGCATTGAAAAAGTTTGAAAAATTTTGGTAAGGTTGTACCACATGTTCTAATGCAATCTTAGCATCAAAATCGACCATAGCTTTGGTGCCTAGGAGAACTTGCACTTCATAATAGAATCAATACGCGAATTTGTCAATAGCTTCATCTTTTTCAAACAAAATATTTTTAAATTTAGATTTTCTGGTCAACATCTGTTCTGGACCTCCAAATTTGTAAAGCACAGCCTCTTTGACTTCAGCGTAAGTTGGGTTTTCATTGATATGGGGCATAATCAACTAAATGCTCCACTTAACCAAGGAGTTAATCATAGAAGCTGCTTTGTTGTGGTCGCTGGCCCCATATAAAGCCAATTCAAAGCATTTGACTAATGTGGTGATACTTCCATTCTTATCAAATGCAGGCAGGTTCGCTGGTTTGTAATTATCACTTTCCCGCCCATAGTTATCAGAACTGCTTCTTTGTTGGCTTGAGCCAGATGCACTGGGGCTTTGAGGCACTGCATTATGGCTAGAGGAACTTGAGTTGGCCAAAGCAACCATTCTACATGGCAGTTCACAACGTGGCTCATATTCAATTTCATAATGTTCAGATGCTTCACTATCCATATTTTCGCTTTGGGTGTGATGGCTTTGATAATCCTTCAACATTGTAATTTTCTCATTTAAATTGATCATTTGCAATTGAGTTCAGAAATGACATTATCTTTTTAAATGATTTTCTTTTTTAACTCATTCACTTCTTTATGTAAATCATTATTTGCCTTATTTATAAAAGTAACCTCCTCAGTAAGATTATCAATTTGATGACTCATTATGTCTGCTGATTCTTGAAATTTTGTAAATTCGTTCTTGAAAAATTGAAATAGCCAGGGGTTGCTCCCCTGCTCTGCATGGTCACCATCTGCATTCCCAGCCATGAGCGCCACTTGTTGAATTTTCAGTTTATTAAGGATGGCTGGTTCTTCTTATGCGGTAAGGCAGAGTTTTAAATGTCTATCATATGAAGATAACAGACCAGATGATGACTATAGTTAAGATATAACTCCTTGGTAATTCTACTTGAAGTTGTATTCTTCTATCATTACTTAGATGATGGCATGCTGCCCTGATCTTCCTGATCCCAAGCAAATCCTCAACTTAATACAATGTAAAGTATTAATACTAAAAAGATTATAAATTAATCTATAGAACTGTAAGAATATTGATGATTGGTATTTGATTATTGATATTTGATTATTTTATTAGTATAAACTTGGATAATTTATAGGGTTCGATGTTCACCACATCTTACCCATGTCACCTCAATTTCAATGGCACTTGGCCAGAGAAAGTAACAAGTTCATTTGAGGGTCTACAATCCATTCAACTCGAGATATCCCAAACATCTCAGAGTCAGTCTCAAACTCAGAAGTATACTCAAGATAGTGTTTCTAACGCATCTGCAAACAGCTGAACTGATACTCATCTCAAGCAATTGGCAGCACATACCAAGACGTTTCATACCACTAATTAGTAATTAATTCAATCAAAAACTCAATTGACATTAAAAACTAATTTTGACATAGAACAAAAAAGCAAAAGTGCCTGGGTTATTTAGTCAGCTATTATTATAGTTCTGACTAAACCAACAAAGCCCACGTGCCTGTGTCATCATAGTTGAATATTATAAAGTGTAATCTCTAGGCCACGAATCCCAAGTTCAGATATACTTTGGATATTTTTGATTTATAATTACCAACGATTTATATCCAGTCAACTATTCAACAGGTTGCACTGGTCAAACCCACTGAGCAATGGACAGAGATGATGTGAGGATCATTGGTCCTCTGAACAGAATGAAATTATATGAAAATAGGAGCAATCACCTAGACAACACTTTTATTTATTTTAATAAATACAGCGACTCTTTGCTGTTCCGCTCTCTCTACTACTGACTAACTATTCCTTTTAATCACCCAACTCACTTATATACCCGCGACTTTGGATGTTACCATTTTCATAGCTTACGTTTTTTTATTTCTCCAATTTTCCTTGTTTTCAGCTTATTATTCTTTAACTCTCTTCTCTCTAATTTGAGGCGATCTAATTTTTATTTTCAAGTGTCCACATTGTCTTATCGTTTTATTTGGAGGTTATTTAATAACAACCCATTATAACCCAATATCACCTCATCTCGAGTGCCAAAAATAATCATAACTAATAACTTGTTCAGCGGATTTTTACCAATCCGCCATAGCTATTTCAGGCTTATCATCCAGTCATATCAGAATCATGATACCAGTAATACTAAGGCACAACAATTATAACATTTTGTAAAAACCACCATGTCTGACTGCCTTGTGAGCGCTCATGCTAATGCTAAGCCATGTCAAGGGTTAAATGAAGTTACCCATAGAATCACCAATCCACTTGTAAAATTCTCTATTCCATTGGAAGATATTAACTTGCATCTTGTTTAAAGCTTTTATAACTTGGGTGGTTCACCATCATATCTTTCGCTGAGCATCTTATCATACATCACATCACTGATCTCAGCTCTCACAGAAATAGTTGATAATCTTAAGATAAGCAGTCAACGTTCTGATGTTTTGTTTTCATTCAGTGGAGAATCTCAAAATTCATACACCTGAAGCTTAAGAGCTCATTGGGCTAGACGCCCTTCAGGCTCCTTAAGGTTCTGCAACAAGTGTAGTGACACATGATCTATTACAACTTAGAACTTTACCCCATGCAAGTATACCCTAAATTGCTTATACACATAGATTACCGCTAAACACTCTCACTCAGTCAAGTTATAATATATTCATGGCAATTCAAACTCTGACTGCAGTATGACATTGGATGTATTCCCCTTTAATTTATTTTTGGGATAGGACCACCCCTACAGCGGAAAAGGACGCATCCATCTTAATAATGAAATCTTTATTAAAGTTCTGATAGCATAGAAGGCGCGCTGTTCAGCACCAGTCAAAGTGTCAAAGAAGCATTGGTGGCATTACGTCCTTTTAAACATGGCATCCTTCTTTAACAGCTCAAATAGTTGGTTCTAGTACAACTGAAACTAGGAATGAAGCGCTGGTACTACCTGAACATTCCAAAAAGTACCTGTATGTCACACTTACTGTATAATGTAGCCATTTTTTCGATGGTCTCTTCCTTGGCCAGCTGTATTTTCAGCCCCTTAGAGTCTACCACAAACCCTTGGTATTCCAACTGGTTCTTGAAGATGTTACATTTATGAGGCCTGTTTTATTTTTGCCTCAGCGAGCTAGCGGTTTATTGCTTCTAGATGATTAGGGTGCTCAGAAAAGGTTCCGGAGAGACATTGATATCATCAAGGTATACTAGGATGCCTGACAGTTTCAGGTTTCCTAGGATAGTGTCCATGACTCATTGGAATGTAGCCGGGGCATTACAATGCCCTTATGGCATACAGGTCAGTTGGATTAGTCCCTTTATGTGATTACAGATTATTTCTCCTGTTCACCGTTGGAAACACAATTTTCCAGTAACCTTATATCAAATCCATCGCTGAGAAGTAATGGGCTCCCCATAAACAATCCAAAGAATCATCAATATGAGGCAAGAAATATGAGACCTTCTTTGTAATACTGTTGAGCTTCAAGTAGTCTATACCACCCAGTTGGTTCATCTACCTTTTTACAATCAAAATGGGTGAAACCAATGGACTCTTTAATGTTTTAAGCATCCCTTGCTCAAACAACTTATCAATTTCCTCAATGAAAATATCTTCAGCTGCCCTTGATTGGAATATTGGCTGAGATCTGATGATAGTAAGATCTCCATTGTCCAATAAATGGACCACCCCTGAGCTCACCCTAAATTGAAGTCATTGGCGGTATAAATTTTCTTATACTTTTTAAATAGAGCTATCACTTGGCCTTTTTGTTCTTCTGATAACCCTAATAAATTTCGCAGTATCACTGTCGTTATGCCAGGCTGTGACCTGACGATTAGACCAAATTCATCCATCAAACCAAACTCATGAACCTAAATAACCTCCTCAACTGAGTCAAGTGTAAATACGCCACTATTTGGTGTCAGAAGATTTGCTTTGGTTCATTCTGGAGATTCACTAACAAAACCCTCATCTCCCTATGGCCTGGAAGTATAATCCCTTGAGCCACATGAGGCTCAAGCTGCGTTTGCTGATAGGGCCCAACGACCTCTTCATAAAGCCTGGCAGGCACTTACGGACTCTAACTCAGTGTTCACTATGACTTAGTGTTTGAAAGGAATAGATATAGGCCCAGCATCTCGGAGAGGTAGCCCTTAGTATTCTTATATTTGCTGGGGAAGGGGCCTAGTCTTGCTTTTTAGTCGATGATAGTGAACTGGATTCACCCCCCACTATATGCATGATTGATATTTTCCACGTGCACCAGATCCTTTGGCACTCCGCTAGAGGTAAATGAAATCAAGATCCGCTACTTTAGAATTTCAAAGGTCTCCATCATATCAACGGCAGCACCAAAGTGTCACAGAAAAGCAGTTCCAATTAGCATGTCATAGTTACTGTTGGGTAGCACTATTACTGGAGCTACATTGACAATGGACCCAAACTGCAAATGTCTTGCTCAGAACGCTCTCTCTTAGATTGTGCTTTCCGCTCCAACAGTCACGTATACCATTTGATGTTCCACATCAGGCTTTAATGTCAACTTTGCTAATGAATTAGTAGAAGCTATGTCTAACGGAGCGTCTGTATCTATTATAGCACAAACTTTATTTTTCGGTACAAAAATGTCACAGTATGTACACTTAAAATAAGAAAATATTGACTGTTTAATACAAAAACATTTACAGGATCTCTTTTCTCTAGGAAACTCATAATCCCTTCACCAACTTTATATTATCCTTTAAAAATAGCATCTACCAGAAGGGCGACGTTTACTCCTTTCAGGGTTGACGCATCTGCAGCTGGAAAGCTTGTTTGAAGAAGCTTGATCAAACATTTGGCAGGCATACGGCTTCAGTTGTCCTGAGGTCCTTCATCCGCCATAGCCTTGGCTTGCGCTCACATCAGTACGCTCACTCCTTTAACTGGTTGCTTGTATAATATCCTTTCATCGTATTGAGGGACTTCCACTGGGTATACTACAATTGATTCAGGTGGGACGTTCAGGGCTTGGAATATTGGAGGTTTAGAGTCCCATCTTTACTCCGCTCCATCTTTTACCCGGTGTATTAATCCTGTTGCATGTAGTGAACTTGAAATTTAGTTTGACTCTGTGCCAGGTGGCCAGGGCAACTACATTCAAAGCAATCAACCCATTAAGAGCTGCATCCTTGGTTATCATAAGAGGGTCCAAGCTGATAATTTTTGATGACAATTGGCATAACCAGGCCAAGGTTGGTAGGACGATTGCTGATGTTCTGCATAATTAGGTCTGAGTTGGTAGTTGGGTTGCTGACAATTTTCATAAGCAGGACTGGAACAGAAGTTAACTGCTGGGGGTAACTCGGCCAAGGGCAAGGCGCGTGATTATAATAAGGCTGGGGGTTACTAGGTGGAATCTCGCCAGGATGTTAGAATTCCCTTGAATAAGAGGGTCCAGCTACGGCGGCAGTATGTTTCTGCTCTGTATTGGGTGTAGGAATGTTAGCGGATATTTAGCACAAGAACTGAACAATTTTGAGCTGGGGGGCGTCATTTTCCAAAATTAAAGATATGACTTTGAAAGCTCACAGTAAGGCTTCACTGCAGAGGTCATTGTGATGCACATGTCATCTTCCACTAAAAACCTGACCCAATTAGCACATGAGCTTCCACCATTAGTATTAGTAAACGTCATGAGGGTCTCATTACAGTGGAACCCAATAGTCCAGGACTCCACCTTTTTCTGCGACATTTTTGAGGTACCCCAAACAGTTGCATCACAGTATCCTTCACTTTTTGGTAGGTAATGGAGCTGCTTGGAAGGTACAGGTGATTTGATCAGTACTCTTGACATCCAAGGCAAATATCAACAGTTTAGTTTTACGCTTATCTGAGGCACCTTTTACTGCAAACTCAAAACTTTTAAAGAAGCCATGGATATTTCCATTGCAATAAAACAAAGGCAGCTTCTCAATATAGACCTCCTCCACCCGCTCATAGATGAGACTTTTTGGGGAGTAATGAGGAATGGATCGAGACCAATAATCAGTCCCTCAATGAGGAGCTGTTCCAGCGGAGGTTGGGATGTCCACTGCTTCAGAGATAGCTTGGGCCTCTGCGGTGGGCAGCACTGCCATCAATTGAGGGAATTGGCTCTCCAATTCATAACCATATCCAGAACTGCCCTCCTGGGTAAAATAGCTCATACCAGTGTTATAATCTTCCTCATTAACTTCTCCCCACGCAGTTCCTTGTTGCTCATCCTCTTTCCAAAGAGGGGACTGGGCATTATTCCATTTTCGCTCTGTGAAATGCAGTTGTTTGGTAGTGTAATTTGATCAACTACAAGTTGCTTGTTTTGTTGTCCAAGAAGTTGCATTTGACTAAACGTGCTGTCAAGCTGGTTCATAACGTCATTCCACTCCTCAAGATGTTTATTTTGTTTTTAAGAGCCATGTCTAAAGCAAGTTTGAGTTACTTGTATTTGGCTGGAGTGGTGTTTTATGATGATTCACAGGCAAAGCAGGCCTGATTTGACATGGCCAGCAACTAAAAATTTTTAATTGGAAGAGCTTGATTAATAGGCCTCCTATAGTGAGCACCACTGTTATAAATTCTCGGCGATATCATTATATTATGCCATAAGGGTCTCACAGGTTGAGCCTGCCAATCAACGGACAGACGATGTGAGAATCATTGGTCTTCAAAACACACTTGAAAATTTAAGAAAGTATGGAGAAATTGCCCCAAAAACACTTTTATTTGTTTCATAAGTACTGTGGTTTCTCGCTCATTCGCTCTCACAAAACTACCAACAACCTCCTTTTTCAATCACCTTATCTCACTTATATATTAGCGACCTCAGATGATCCTGTTCGCTTGGCTTAGACTATTCAGTTCCGCCATATTCTCATTGTTTTCAGTATCATATTCTTAAATAATCTATCACCTTAGTTTGAGGTGATCTAATTAATATTTGTCAAATGTCAACATCGCCTTATCACCTTATTTGTTGGCACTCTGATAATAATCCATTATATCACAATATCGCCTCATCTCAATGCACTAGATACTCATAATTGATCATCCTAATCGGCGGATTATCACCAATCATACCATAGCTCTTCAGGGCTTATCATCCAAACATATCAGACTCTTGACAACCGTTATCCTGAGGGTTGTTTAGTGGTGGCAACAGGTTTATATTGACCTGGAGCCTAACCTTTAGTTAATTGAGATCTCCTATTTAAGGGCAAAATTCCGCTGATCTTTACTTTCTCTTTGATTGTTGTGGTGGGGTCTATTGCTTCAACGTCATCCCTCATAGCGCTGCTGGTGGACGTCCCCTAGCTTGGCCCAGTTTAAGGATATTTTTTGACATGGAAAAGCCAAAAGCCTTCCGGCCTAATCTGATTAAGATTTAGCCTTCTGCTTGACAGTTAATGTAATCAACGTCAGCTCTATCTTTTACCCTTGTACAGAGCAAGAAAAAAGGCCCTTTAGGTGTGGTTATATGATATGCTCACGAAAGGGTGGTTGTTTAGAAAGACCTCACAAATTTCCTCTCCCATAGTGTTTGCTCAGAGGTTAATAGCACCTTGTGGCCCTGTGGACTATGGGCAACTTAGTAATATAACTGTTCGAAATTCCTACCCCCTTTCCATCAAGCAGATGATTAGCCCTGAGATTGTGAACTCCAGGTGTTTCCAAAGCTAAACTTGTGAATGCATTCAATCAGATTTAGGTGGTAGAGGGGTAGAAATACTTATTGGGATTATGCCAAAGCAGATCTTCTAGCTTTGTTTAATGTCTTTTGGCTTAAAAATGCTCTGGACACACTCCAGCATATTAATGATGAAGTTCTTGGCGACCTTTATTTCCCTTTACTGTGGCGTGCATCAATGATTTCCTTGTAAATTCCTCCACTCCCAAGCAGCATGAGAAGGAACTAGATGTGGTGCTGGCTGCGTTGAACAAGGCTGACCTGTATGTGAAGCCCATTTGGTGTGAGTTTATCAAGGATGAGGTTATCTTCTATGGAAACTTAGTCCTGAATGATGGTTATGCCATTCCGCCCAGAAATCCTGAGGTAATATATGAGTGGTCATTATTACAACCCAGAAGCTGTTGCGGACTCCTTGGGCAATATCATCTTTTTATAAAAATTCTCTTCCGCCCTTTTGAAGCTTGCCATGCTGCTGCACCCCCTAAAAGAGAAGTATGTTCCATTCTTATTGACAGTGAATGCTAACTGGAATTTGACGCCATCAAGGAGGTGTTTATGGGTTTTAAGACCCTATTAATGCAGATCCCACCAAGCCATTTATTATATCATAAAACGCCTCATCTGCCATTGTTTGGGAGGTATTACTGCAAGAGAAAGATGGTTTGTTACACCAGTTGCCTATTTTTTCGCAAGTTCTATTTGTCAAACAGTCCTGACCATTTATGAACAAAAAGTTAACCGCTGTTTCATTGTATCTTACCTAGTGGCGGCACTTCTCCAGGGTGCATGGCATGAGGCGACTGTGCAGATGGGTCATGATGCCCATATGTATTTTTGAAAACCACATAAGCTGGCGCATTATCAAGCCCAGACATAATGCAACCTTTGTGTTTTTAATTTCAAATATGAATTCATTGAGGAGCTCTAAATATCCTTCCCAATGTTTTGAGTCACAACCCTGCATTGAGTCCAGTGGAGGTAGATGAGCAGGAATTAACTACGATAATCTTGCTGAGCAAAATCCTAGCCATTGCTCATCCCACAAAATCAGCAGCAGATTGTGCCTCAGATTTGTCTTTGGTCACTCAGGGTTTGGCGGGTCAGATGGATTGTATGGAGGGCCTGAAGTTGTTGGACCATCTGGAACTTCTGGATGAATAAGCAGCCCCATTATTCATTGATTAAGGGGGGAATTCAGTATCAGTCAAGAATGTGGGTACCACATCAACTCCACAACGAAGTAATTCAGACTCATTATGACCCTCCAGAAGTGGGTCATTTATTAAAAAGGCCTCAATTTGGTGAACCATCTGTGCAGCTGGCTAGGGATCTAAAGGACATTCAGGTGTGGATTGCTAGTTGTGTAACATGTAAATGGGTAAAAGCCAATTGCTCCTGTTGGAACAGCGTTATCCTTGCCTTGCAGCAGGCTGAGGGCTTAAGGACCTTGCTATTCATTCTTTTATTGTTGAGCTCCCTACCTCCAATGAGTATAACACAATTTATGATCAATGTTGACCGTTTAATTAAGTGTTCTTTATATGTCCCCAGTTCATCCGTCATAACCTCTGAGAAAACTGACCGCCTTATTGTGCGACATGCCTTATCAATGTTTGGGTTGCTGCAGCAGATTTTTGCACCTGGGAACCACAGTTTATGTCACTCTTCTGGATGGCCCGCAGGCTTTCTTGAAAATCAACTGTGCCATTCCATCGCATATCACCCCCAGTCAAATGGTTAAACATAATTGTTCAACCAGATTATGGAGTAGTATCTCTGTTGTTACGCCACTGTTATTCAGAATACTTGAGTGGATGACCTTCCCTTGGCCCAGTTTGTTTAAAATAATGCCTCCCACACCTCTATGAGGATTTTTACCAATATGGCCGCATTGGGTTATAACCTCTCAATTTCCATTGGCTAGTGCATTTGCCTGGAGGTCCCTGCAACGGCGGAGCATATGCAGAGGATCAGAAGCACTTAATCCCTGGTCCAGGAGCATCTGAACATGGCTATCAGTGATTGTAATTGTTTGTAGATGAAAATGTCTCTTGCTCATGAGATCATGGTGAAATCTTTGATTATTCTTGATACCCAGCAACTGAAAATTAAGGTATCCACACAGAAGTTTGAAAGCAAACAGTCAGTCCTTCATAAGGTCATTAAGGGTTTGGGCAATAGCTCATTCTGGTTTGCGCTTCCTGCTCTCTGGAAATAGCACCCCCTCTTTTATGCTTCCCTTTTTTCACCATATAGAGGCACGACGCCCATGGACCCTGAGTTGTGGTGATTTAAAACTTGGCGGAAGTAAAGTGGATAATATTGTGGCGCCTTGTTGCTTTCATCGCTCAATGCAATACCTGGTAACGTGGAAAGGCTCCCCTCACATGATAATAGCTAAACTAGTGCTTTTGACTATGTCAATTTTCACAAATTGATGAAGTTTTCCACATGGCACACCTTAACGCTCCTTGTCTTTCCAAGAAGATTGCCTCAATCTTGCCAATTAAGCTCCCTAAGGTAAAAATGTTATGCTGACCCAAGTTGTCGGTGAAGGTGCTCCCCATCCTGAAAAAGAAAGAATAATGTAAGCCTTGAGAAACAACCCCTGCAGCTGGATAAAAAAATTCCTATTCCTATTAAAAAAGGCGAGAAAGCTGGCAGCCGTCCTCCATATTTCCCCAGAAAAATTTTAGCCCATGTGGTAGATGAGAGGTGGGTAACAGCGTAATTCCTGTGAATTGTGCCTCTTCTGCCATTGTTTACCACCAAAAAGTTGGTAGGAAAAATCCAGAATCTGTGCCTGGAGGTGGCGGAGGGTAGAAGCCACTGCCAGTGGAAGGTAGAGGGCAAGAGTCCCCAGGAGGTAGGATCTGAAAGTTTAAGTTCCATCATGGAGGCAAATTTTCATATCTCAAAAAAACAATGCCAACAAGTTATTTTTAGCGCAAAGTTGCGCTTCAGCTATAGTTTTTCAACAATTCTGCAAATGATCCTGTCCTTGACAGGTACATGTGTGAACAAACCTTTCCTGACCCAGTGGAGCTGGCCATATGTGGCCTGGCCATGAGTGCAACCTGCTGTCTGCTGGAGATGCCATCGTCATTGCACTAAGTCAGCCATGGCAGCATGAATATTTTTGCCAACGAAAAAATGCCAATACACCTGATTAGGTTAGAATTAAATTAGTTTTAGAAAACATTTTAGAATGCCAATCCGCTGGAACTGATTTATGAATTATTACTAACGGCAGTGAATTTTTTTTCATTCTCCATTTTGCGGGCATTTAGCTAGCAGTCCCTGACAGGTACTTCTATCTCTCCATTTTCAAAGGTTCCATCATCTTGTATAAATAAAAACTTTTTAAAAAATATCCACTTTTTTTTGAAGTTCTGAGTTTTGTTGTATGTTCATTGGCGATGTTATTTAATTATAAAATCCCTAGCAGTCCTAATAGCTGTCTTTGTCATTTTTCATCCTACATTATGGATGGCTATACCTAACGTACTCTAGATGGGGGTCTTGGCGTTCGCTTATCTGGAGCTCAGGCCTGTCTTATTATAATTATCAGCAGCTCCATGTCACCTTCATTGGGATTGCTATAATTTCAGCGGTGTAACCACACTGTGAGCTCTTTGACGCAAAATAACCATTTTGTAAGGGATATACCCTTACTTAGATTTGTCAGAAATCTGTGACGACTAGCTGCGACATTGAATCACTAAACTCAGAAAGGAAACTGCTAATAACTGTCGTCAGGCCACTCTCTCCTTGAGCACTCCGCCCCAGGCAGCCTATAATTTTCTGTTCAACCCGCAAATGAGAATGTCTATTGACGCTGAAGATGTGATGCCTCTTTATTGAAGTGCCATAACTGGATGAGACAATGACAATTTTCAGTACACTGCCTCACAAAGTTTTAATTTCACATCATACAGATGAACCAGTGTAACCAAAGAAAAGATTAAGAAGAGCAGAAATGGGACACTCTACCTCCATTGCTTTGACGTCAATTATTCCGCCTGAGACCAATGAGCTTCTCTATGATGGACCCACCAACCCCACAAACTAGCTGCCTATTAATAAATCTCAGATGATGTATATGTGCTGACCTGCTCATAGGTTAAGTAAGTGGCACCATAGGAGGTCCGTGAGAGAGAGCCAAAATTTTACGCCTGACAGATACTGGGTCAAAATTCTTGAAATAAACCCCAACTCTCTTTAGACATGCCTCAATTGAAGGTTCAAATGTCGCCATCCTCATAGAAATGATCACCAAGGATACCCCAAATTTGTAACTAGCATCATTCGCTTCTTTGACAAAAGTCTTACTTGGATATACATATAACAAATAATTAAATTTCTATTTCTGAGCTACTAATGTGATAATTTTGTGCAAAAACCAAGATTTCGTGCAATCATAGACAGTGGCGCACCTGTTAACATTAATAATGAAATTGGTGATCAAGTTAAACCTGAAACCAAATTTAGAACACCAGGTGGCATATGGGACAGCGGGTCAGGATGCAATAGATTGGAAGGGGTGTACAGGTTGCTGCCTCTTATGTTTGAGTCATCTATTAAATCTGCAACATCAGTTGTGTTACCTAACCACAACTATGACATGCTGATTGGAGCAGATTTTATGTGCCACTTTGGCATGGTAGTTATATGGCCGAGGAAATGTACAAGATACTTTGACAAAAGATCCTGTCTATTTACTTCAAAAAGCGTGTTAAAGGATTTTTCCTGCACTGGCCACAATAACTTCATGTACCAGGATGGAATAGTTCCCGTTGATTACCAGTGAGTGAAAAAAAGGACTAGGTTTCTTCCTAACCAAATACATGAGTATAAGGGGTTACATTTATAATCTGTGAGTTCCATTATGTCACCTTCTGGCCATCAAGAGATAGTGGGGACTGATCTTAAATAGATATACCAGAGGGACTATAGAGGGATGTCTTCGCCCCTTATAAACATTTCCGCCTCAAAACTCACAGGCCCCAGGTATGATATTACCATGGTATGGAGAGATAAAGTTTAATGGAAAACTTGCAAATTGGGCCGCTGATGAATCAGAGGCACCATATGTACCGTACCAGCACTTAACCCCCATTGATGAGGTCCACAGTATACATAAATTCAGATCACTAGGAATGTTTGGCTCTGCAATGAAACTTCAGACAGCTTAATGGCTGTGGTCATAAGTGAAACTTTAATGGGACTATTAGAGGAGCAAAAGGATCGTTGGTTGGCACTATTTGAAAATAACAAGAGATCTTAACCACCAACAACCATGTCAGGGATGTACTCATAATGTTGTCCACCATTTGGATACAGGAATTACGCCAAATCCTGTTCAATCCATTCTTCCGTTCCCAAGACAGAGAGGAAGCAGTTTCTGAAAATAATGGGAAGCTACTGAATCAAGGGATGCTGAAGCATATAAGAGCCCCTGGGCTTCCCTCGTGTTGATTTTCAAGAAGAAGGTTGGGAGCGACCATGTGGTTATTGATTACCAAAAACTCAACAATATCAACAAAAAAGACTTTTACATGCTGTTAAGGTTGATTAATAGACCACTTGGCCAGCACTTGTTATTTTTCTGCCGTGGACCTTATTTTGTATTACTGGCAAATCAAGCTACCTTGAGCCAAACAAGAGAAGTGCAAGATAATAATTTCTAGGGTTTATTCCAGCCCACTTAAGTGCCACAAGGGCTGTATAATTCCACAGCTACGTTTTATAGGCCCATGGACACCCTCTTAGGTTATCTCAACTTGTTGTACATTCTTAATTACCTCAATGACATCAATTTTCTCTCACAGATGTTTTCAGAGTTATAAACCAATTAAAGTAGGTGTATCACCAACTTGCGGCGGCCAAGCTAAAAATTAAGCCCTTAAAATATCAACTTCTTTTAAGAAACAGCTAGAATACCTTATGTTCCATGGTAGATTTTAAAGGACATAGACTGCAGCCATTCAATATAGAAGCTTTTAGTAAGAAGACCCTGACAGGTAGCAAACATAATGTTCAAGTATTCTAGGCATAGGTTATTACATTGACGCTTTATTCCTAAAATTTGGCTGTATTAGCGCCCCAATATTTATAGATTTATAAAGAGGGACAACACGCTCACATGGAAGAAAGATGTAATAGTACTTTTGACATCCTTTGGAGATCATTAATCAACGCCCAATGCTTCAATATCAAAACTTCTTAAAGTAGTTTATTGTACAATTGACAAAATCCTCTCCATTGTAAAAGCAATATTATTACACCGTGATGATGATGGCATGGAGCACTCTATAACTTATTGCAGCAGAGTTATAACTGCCTTGAACAGAAATAAACAGCGAGCAAATGGGCGCTTAGCTGTGAAGCATTTGTAAAAAAGTTTTAATTGTAACTCCACAGAGTGATGCTCAAAGTTATGAGTGATTACGTCTCCTTAAACTGGTTACAGAAACTTTAGAAGCTGGAGAGATATTTCGCATGATAGGCCCTCAATCTCCAAGCATAATAATTTATAATAATTCACTATCACAATGTGAAGAAACCAGAACGCTGACTGGTTATTGTGACAATGACTGTCGCCATAATGGCAGACCTTACTGACTTAATGTATGTAAAAGATTATCAGCGGTAAGTATGCCTAAGAACCATCTTAAGTCCTCCTGGCATCAATTGGGATGAGTGCCAGAACCTTTTGAAAAATGAGCTATACAAGAGGAGTTGAAAGTACTACATTAAGATTCCCAAAGCCCTTTGCATGACCAGATAGTAACATTAATGGGCGCAAGCTGGTAGAATATGAAGTACTTTTTAAAACAATTGAATTTCTGTGACAACAATATCACTGGGAGAGCTTGCACTCCATCTTTTAAAAACGATTTTCTGCTGCTACTTATGCCAGGTGGAGAAGCTATTTAACAAGTAGACCTCCTACAATATGGGAAGCCTAAGTTAGCGTGGCACCAGTATCCATTGACAAAGTGGGTTATTTTCCACCTGGTATGAATTGATTTAAGTACATCGTGGTAGCAATAGAGCATCTGAAAAAATGGGAGAGGCACAAGTGATAGGAGAACTAGGTGCGTTAACTGCCTAAAGATTCATAATGGAGTCCCTCATTTAATGGTATAACTGCCTGCAGTTCCTTATCATGGACAATGGGACCAACTTCACCTAACATGTCCTCCCCAAGATAAATGAGTTTAGCCGAACTGAGGCACCAATGACCCCATATCACCTTAATCCCAACAGAACCTTAAAGCGTGTTAATGAAACCTGAATGAATTTACACAGAAAATTTACAATGTACAAATTATTGTACTGGAGACCCTCCTATATACTGAAGTTTTGCGTACAACATAAAATATCATCTCAGTGACTGGGGAACTTCCCTCCAGCCAATCTATGAGAAAGCACCCAACCCTGCCTCTGCTACTCTATTCCTGCGTAGAGTATACTAACAGAAAAGATCCACAACATTATCTGAGACTTTAACATATATGCTAATTAAACTATAGAACAAAGTGTATCTCAACTACCTTGACCAAGAAGATCAAGGACCATAACCTTAATCAATGCTGACAGTGTATTTTCATAGTTAAGATAGGAGAGTGTTTCCTGTTCAATGACAATCATTGATTTGGACAAAAAACAAATTAGATAACATATGGTTTAAACCCTTTAAAATAATTAGAGAAACCATCCAAAAATTCTATAGGATCAAGGAGCTGGCCAGTGTTAAGATTGTATACTGATTTCATACTAAGTTCCACCAGCTATATTAACAATAACAAGAATATAGTATTGATAAAAATAATTAATATAAAAAAGAAAATAGACTTAAAAATAACTTGAAATAAAGAAAAAGAGAAATTAAAAAAATAAAGAATGTATATAAATAGCAAATTAAATAAATAAATAGATAAATAAATAAAAGAAAAATAATACCTTCTTTCTCGTTGCAATCACTATTGCAACCTATTCAATTCAAGACTGAATCTAGTTTGATAATCTCACAGAGGAGATTAGTCTGCGCCCATGTCAGGGAGCAGTTGGGAAAGTAAGGTAAGAGGAGCAGGTGGAAGACCCGCGGCCTCCAACGTTTGAAAATGCCCCAGAGAATCTGACGGAAAAGATAAAAATCTCAAAAAACTGGTGGTCATGATTTCCCCAGAGATACTCACATGGCAAGTATGATGCAACCAGTAAATCAATACGCCACACTCCCAACCAATCTCGTCGGTGGAATTTGGAGTCTGCGTGTTTCTGGAAATCCAAAAAATGGCCTTATGGGAAAAATTTTGTGAAGATGTACACAAAATTTTCCTGACCGCGGTGTATGTTGCACCTCACTCCATGTCATGCGGTTGGCTGGACCTAGGTTTTGAGAGCAAAAAAGCAGCAGACAAGGCTGCAGTGGTGCGCATAGTGATTGACCTCCCTGAAGGGCAATGGGTCATCGAAACCAAATGCACCAGATGGATAAAATCAAACCAAATTTTCCTCACATTTGATTTTTTTCCTACTACGGTAAAACGTGACATTTTGGAACAACACCTGAAAGATGGTCTTGCCGTATATGGCAAAATACAATATTTCAAAATGCAACATTTCATACTGATGCCACACCTGTGCACCGGCAAAGCCATCGCAGTCCTGACCCCAACTGAGGAGATCATGAAGGACATAACCCAGATTCTGCACTCCACTTTTATTGATATTGCAGGGCATACCACCCACCCATTCCAGGTGACCGTGGACAGCGCGCCCCCCATCTGCACCCACTGTGACGCGTTTGGCCACAAGGCGCATGCATGCCCCATCAAAGAGGGTGTTACATTCCAAGAGTACCCCTCGGTGGCCATGGCCAATGGAGAGGCGCATTACAATCCAACAGCAAGCACCAAGGAGGCTTTCCTGTGGGGAGCACAAGGCTGCTACCTATTGGTAAAGCCTATCTCCCCGCAAGGACAGAAGAAGGCTAAGCAGGCCCATAGGGCCACAGCTAAGGAAACGGCCAAGGCCACCACCGCCACCCCACACTCACAATGCCAGGAGGACTTGGAAACCTTCATGGCAGAAGCAACTCGGGAATCCATCAACCAATCAGATTGGGAAGCCCATGCCAAGCGGGCCACTCAATCTGAGGATCTGATAGGAGATTCGATCTCACCCAATTGTTGCACCCAAGCTCCAATCAAAACTAACTTGGGACCTATCCCAACTGAAATAATTTTTTTTGACCCGCTCAATGGTGCACCAAACTCATCTGCACCGCAAAAAATTCGTCTGATGTCAGGAAAACAAAAAATGAAGGCCAAAGCCAACATGACTCTTTCCACAAAAATCAACAAAAACTCTGATAGCATTGCTGCTAACATCCGCACTGCTGTGAAAGCCCATGGGGACCTAGAAGAGGCTGGTAGGCCTGGGGCCCACCCCCTCGCACCTAAGGTGCGAGGGGGGAAACCTTCACTTTAGGGGACGTTGAATATCGCCAAACTCAAGGCCTCCCCATCCCGGGCTAGGAAACTGAGTTTTTTACAACACAATTTACCCGTGGATATCCTGGCCATCCAGGAGTCCCACTGTCTATGAGGTTCTGAGGAAACTTGGAAAACAATGCTCCTCCTATCCCTATCCTTTTGGTTGCAGCACTGTGGGGTGTTAATTCAGAAAAATAATTTTTTCAAGTTTGTATCCTCAGAAACATTCCTAAATGGCTGAGTGCTCATCGTCACCTTCTTGTGGGCCGATGTAGTGCACGCAATTGTCAACATCTATGCCCCAAACGGTGCACACAAGCATCAGGAATTTTTCTCATAGGTCAAATCCCTCCCGCTACCCCCTGATTCCTTCCTAGTCAGCGACATGAACTGTTGGCTAACCTCACCAACGGACCGGTGGCCTCCATCACCCCATGCCCCACAGGGTCACATTGAACTACACGTTCTAAAGGCCACCCTTGGGTTAATGGATGCGCTGCTGCGACATGGCCCACTGCTCAAAAACATGATGCATCCCCAAATCCACAACAGCCAATTAAGGTCCATGACCCGCATTGACCTTATTCTAATGCTGGCGAAATTCCAACCCCACATCTCCCACTTCAAAACAATGAAAATGAATTCTCTAACCACCAACTGGTCTCGATAACATACCACCTACCTGTCACAGTTGCTAAGGCCCCATATTGGTGCAAAATCTGCCCCCCAAGCTCGCGTCACCAGGATTTTCCATGTGGGTGGAAGAGGCAACTTTGGCGAAAAAGTTTGTTGCACCATTTTGCGTGGACCCCATTTCCATATGGGCAACTTTCAAAGAGGACACCATCCGCCACTATTGCCATCTCTCCTCCAGATGCTCATGAGCCACATCGGCGGTTATCTCGCGCGCTCTGGCAGAATTGGCACACTTGGAGTCCAACATTCCAGCTACAGGATACAGCCCTGTATGGGGCCAGAAGTGGGCGGAGGCACCCGCCCACCTCAACGCACTCAAAAGGCAACACAACATCATGTTTGTGTTCAATACAGGGCCACATGCATCACTAAAGGTGACAAGTGCACCGCATATTTCTTTAAAAAAAATTTTGCATCATGCCAGAGCATGGCCTGCACAAAGGTGCGAAGATCAGATAATTCTTTGCGGATACACTGGCTGAAGTGGCAATCAAAATGCAAAAATATTACTCCGAGTTGTACCGAGCTGAACCAATTCAGCCAGCCAAAGTGGCGGAAAATCTTGACTGAGCTCATATCCGCACCATTTTCCAATACCCAGAAATAATTAATTTAATTACTCTGAACGAATTATGGACAGCCATTCGCGGTGCACCAAACCAAAAATGCCCGGGCCCAGATGGCATTCCATATGAGTTCTACAAAAAATATTTCAAATATATATCCCCACTTCTGCTTGCCTCACTTAACTAAAGCCTGTTGGAAACGCGCCTCCTATCAGGAGAACATGAGGCCTTTACTGTCACAATCTTCAAGAAAGGGGATAAGCTCAACTTAGCCAACTGGCGCCCCATTTCTCTAACAAACACAGACACCAAATTTTAACAAAAATCATGGCTAACCGTTTAGGGACTGTAGCATCTGCCACCATCTCCCCAGAACAATTTGGTTTCATCCCCAGAAGGTCGATTTGGGATAACGTGCACTCTGTGGCTAATGTGTGTCAGTCCACAGCCTCTGGGGCACTTGTATTTTTGGACCAACAAAAGGCCTATGATAGAGTAAACTGGAATACCTAAGGGCCTGCCTCCATCAATTCCGCCTACCTCCTCGCTTCATCAACTGGGTGATGCTGCTCACAGAATCTGCAACAATGGCAGTGCGTAGCCCTGGCTTCCTAACAGAAGTAGTACGCCCTCAAAGGGGCTTGCGGCAAGGGGACCCCCTCAGCCCACTCTTATACAACTTCAGCCTTGACCCACTAGTGCGAAATGTGAATGCCCAAATCACTGGGGTCCATGTGCCAGGCCAAGCCCCAGTCAAAATATTGGCGTTTGCAGATGATTGTGTGGTTCCCGTGTCTAATAATCAAGATGCACGCGCGCTTGAAGCTCTCATCCAAGAATGTTTCTTGGTAAGCAACGTGGCATTGAACGCCTCCAAAATCAAAATCATCCTCCTTGGTCAGTTTCAGAACTGCTGGGCCCCAGCAATTATTTCCCAACCCGGCCTATCTGCTAGCCCACGTCCACGCCTTACTAACTCAACACACACCGCTCCACTGATGCTCCCCTTCGTGCCACGCCCTACCATAGGACTGATGTGCCATGTGGGCGTGTGGATAGAGGCAAGCGGATACGCGTCAGCAGTAATGGAGTGCCATATTCTGGACAACGTGATGAAGCGAATCGCCTCTCTCAGAGCCCACCTTATTTCATTACTGGCAGGGTTGTTTTAGCCAACTCTATGCTCCTATCCAAAGTCTGGTTCGGAGCCCACACCATCCCCTTCTTCCCAAGCTTCTTCAAATCCCTGTATGCCTTGCTGCAAGGATGGCTTTGGTCAGGCCGCCCTCCACCAGTGCGGCTAGAGGTCATGTTTGGCCCTCATCATCATGGAGGCATGAGCCTGCTTGACTTCAAAGCCCATGCTGCCAAGATCCTGGGCACCTGGATCGCGGCCGTCACCGCTCCTACACTCCCGCCCAACACTGGTCCCGCGCAGCCCGCTCCAACTTCTCCTGAGCCTTGGGCCTCAACAATCCATCAAATCCCCACCCCCTGATGAAATACCTCGCATCACACACATTGGCCACAGGTCCTCACGGGACAAAAACCCACTACAAACGAATCCTACTCTCCATGTGGAGTGCAGAGTGGAGAATTCGTATTAGTGGACATACAACCCAAAGAGGCCTCCCCTCTCCTCAGTTCACACAAGAGGTACAGGGGCTACCCATCCATGATGGCGTGATCCCCATTCGACCCCATGTCCTATCCAGGGTGGACTACCTGGACATGGTGGACGTCCCTTATTTCATTGAAACCCAAAATACAATCTGGAAATATGTACATCACCCTCTGTTGCAGCCTCAAGTCCGCTCCCATGTGTGGCGCTGCCTGAGGCTGGTGTATCGTACAGCTGAGCGCTCTAACGTTTTACACCCATCCTTTGTCATGTGCGGCCAGTATGGAACGCTGTTCCACCGCCTGGAGATCTGCCCCACCTCTAAAGCGATATGGTGCGAAATTCAACGTCTGCTGGGCCAGGATCAAACGCATTCCTTCAGTCTGTCAAGAGATATGTTTGCTCTATCAATGGCCTCCTCCCTTCCACCCTCCCTCCGTGCTCTGGTGGTTGCAATTGCCATGTGGACTATCCACATGATTGTCTTAGATGCCATCGCAGGCTCCACCCCCACCCTCCCAGAAACTGTCCACAGATTCCAGTCTCATTTGGTGGACCACTTTCAAGCGTGGATGTTTGGATACCTCCCACCGCGTCGCCAACAGCTGGTCTCCTCCTGGTTCCCAATCTGGTTCATCAAATCAGATTCCTTCCTCCACACGTGCTCAATAGTGGCTACGGCCCCTTCACACGTTCCCTCCCCCTACCCATAAGCGGCGTTTCCGCTATCAAAAAAGATAGCATCGCTTCTCTGGGGTGTCTCCCTCAGTACTAAGTTTATCTGTCCTGAGTCATATTTGGAAGTGTCCATCCCATGGTTGGCCTTCCCCGCAATAAATTAAAATAAAAGAAAAATAATGATGATGCTAATAAAATACTAAATGAAATTAATAGCAAATAGTAGATAATAGATCTGCACGCTAGCACCGCATCACAACCATCTTTGAATCTGACAGCCCTCTCTAGTTGCCTTTCATGATAATTTTGCGGGACACTCACAATGGGAGCAACGTCTACATAAGGATATCAGGGAATCAAGAAATGGAAGATAAGATACTAAATAGGGAAGCAAATGCATCCACAAGGTCCCAGCCATTTTCTTGATTACTACCAATGGAAGAAAGCGTGGCTTTATCAGCGTATGATTTCTCAGTCAATGGTAAGATGTCAGAAAATTGATATGAATGAGAAATAGGCTTATGAATATATGTTGTCAGTTGCAAAATTAGCAATTAAAATATTCCATTATTGATAACTAGAATTGAGGCGTGGCAGTCAATCACTGACATTATATAATTTCTTGCAGAAATTATATATGTACATATACAATTCTGCCAGAAAGACCACTAATGAATCAAGATTGAGAATGTAAGTTATATTAATAAAATAGACACTTAACATGGAAAAAATCGCAAACCTCACCCCATGAAGCCTAATTAGAGATAGTGGAGCAGCCCCAGGTATCAGCTTAATAACTATGACGATAATGTTGGAAAAAGTGACTTTTTTGCAAAAAATAAGCAGTGAGATTCTGCCAGTGAAGGAAGAAAGTTGTGAGAATTCACTGGACTGGGCGGTAGTAATACCCTACAATAAATTAGGATATCTATAGAGACATTTATCATAGTTTTTTTACTATTTCTTGAGGGAAAGAAGTCATCATGTTTCTTTCCCATTGCTTCAGGGGTAGTTTGATCCTGTGCAACTTTCTGATAAAGTATATATATCTATTATAATGATCTGCGTGAAATGCAATAGATGTTTCTAATCATGAGGTAAACATATTGTAGGAATTTAAAATTACTATAAAGAATTCCAATCTATTACCATGCATTGAGAATACAATAGACATTTAGTTATTTTCATTATTTTTCAGCTATACTATAATTTTCAGATTCTGGCATATTGAGCTGCCATAAGGTGATCAGGACAAGTGTACATGATCATTTCTAAGGGTCCCTTTCAACCCATACGATTAATGTAATAGCTGTGAAATTTACTTCAACTTTCCTTCAAGATATGAAAACACATTAGGCGACTCTAAAACCCTTTTTTTAATAATAAAAATATGATAACAATGTTCTCTCCACAACGTTTACTTAACACCTTCAAATCTTGAGAAGTTTAAGACTCCTTTCCAAGATTACTCTTAAGATTAAGTCATGGAAGTGCAACTTCTTAGAAAAACTTTATATCTGGGGTTCATCATTGAAAAACGTGGCTTATAACCCAAGCTTTAAAAGCTGAAGCAATTAAACAAATGATGTGGCCAAGTACAAAGTATTACATACAAATGTTACTTTATAAATTAGCTATTGACGTTGTTTCAAAAAATTATAATGATGTAGGGCAGCCACTATTTTAACTCCTAAAAAAACGGTGTTTAATATGAGTATATGGCGAACACCCAACTGGCCTTTAAAAAATTAAGACTTTAACTCACCAAAACACTGACACTTATGTAACCAAGCTTTATTAAACTGATTAATACTTATACAGACACATCCCTCACCGCTTAGGTAGTAGTGTTATACAAAACAACTATGAAGGAGTCAAGCACCCCATGATTATTATAGCTAAACACTGGATGTACACAAATGGTGTTATACCATTAATGAGAAAGAGTATTTAGCATTAATTCATGTAAACAAATTCCATTATTCTTCATGGAGTATATTTATAGTGATAAATTACCATGCCTCTCTGCACTGGTACAGAATTTGGGGAGCCAGAAGGGCGGCAGGCCCAATGGCCTATATAACTACTAACATATGGCTTCAATAATCATCACTGGACCAACATTGACAACAAAATGCTGATGGTCTATGATGCTTATACATGTGTCTTTGCGGCACATCTAGTTATTAAAAAAGTTTGACGAGATAATAGCTCATCACTATAGTAATGTCTCTGAAAAAGTTAAAGGAATTTAGTAAAGTTAAGGCATATTATCCTTGACAAATAATAAACAACTTTACAAGCGTATTGACGCACAACACTCTCTGTTTCCTAGGCCTACTAAGCAGACTGACTTGATTATCATGGCTTATATGGCGACGCTTCATGTCTGCTATAACAAACTCTTGAGAAGTTAAGATTGTACTATCAATTGTGATCGATGTTTTATTATTATTTGATATGCTCAGTTGTTGCAGAAAATTACAACTCTAAATCTCCCTAATGGAAGGCCACATTCTAACAAACTGATCTAACCTATATGTGCTTATAACACCATTAAAGTCAATGTTGTAGTTTACTGCCCAACCTTTGTGGGCCATTTAAGTATATAATCAGGGACATTGAGAACCTCACTAAGTGAATGGAGGCCAAAATCAATCAACAAAGATAGGGCGCTATGATGACAACTAAGTTCTTTAACCATAGTTTACTGGAATGTTTGCCCACCGTTTAATTTTAACTAATTATGTCTTATTTTTTGCTTTAAGCTATTTATAAACAAAATGACTTGATGGTTATATGATAAATATAGTATATGACCTATTTTACTGAGACTAACGCCATCATAGAAAAAGTAAATGATACATCTGTTGGTATTTTCCGTTGGTTAAATTTTTGAAAGGCGTCTATCTGGAAACTCTTCATTCCATCCGCTGTTTTTGCATATAATATAAAATATCACTCAGCATTGGAGAACTCATCGTCCCAGTTACTATATAGGAAGCATTTTGTGCTACCCACAATTTTGATACTACTGTCAATAGAATAGCTTTGTTTCTAACCAATATTTGGAAAAAATTACACAGAATTAATCCAGCTACAAAATAAAGCATACTCCAACGCGCTGGCAAAGAATTATAAGTCTTGGAAGTGTAGTAATGAGGATTGGTGGACCTTATTATCTTTGCTGTAGGAGTTTTGTTATTATATTATGAAAACCAAAATTTTGTAAGAAATAAAATTAGAATATATATGGAAAGGACCCTTTAAGATCATTGATAAAGACATCCAATGATGTATATAGTCTGAAAGAACCCACTAAGGGCTACCTTATTAATCAGGTGCTCGCTAAAGTTTTTAAAGAGTACTGTAAAGCTCCAGCATAATAACCATGGGCTCTCAATAACTTATACCCTTCCAGTCATCTTTGTTCTCTAAAGTTTGGTCAAGAGGGGGTTTGTTGCAATTGGTCTGACCAAACATCTGATTAACTGTTTTTATTTAATCTATATTAAAATTATACATGGAGAAAGGCTTCATTTGGATTATGTTACGCTGATGCCTATAAGATTTTTCTACTGTGGATTAAACCCCATGCTTCACGTTTTTATATGCAGTTACCAGTTGTTTTTTTAGTGCTAAATGGTCCCACCTGAGGGCAGATTCATTGATTTTATTTAATTACACCTGGCTCCTGAGAGCTGGAGGTGAGGGAAAGGGAGGGAGGAGACGTCAGGAAATGGAGGGGGCAGGTGCGGCAGAGCCTATCTGCAGCTGAAATTTGAGCGGGATAGGGTAGTAACATAGTTGAGACTTTCAAAGCCACCTTAAAGTATATATGATAATTGGGCATTCATGTGCTGTAGGGTCCTTACTTTTGAGTCAAAACCTGCTCAAAACAAGAAATTGTGACTTACTTATAGTGCTGTGGGATAGGCAAGGACTCAGAGGAGTCAGTAGCATCTAGGTAGGGTCTTCTCAAAGAACAGACCTGAACAGTGTTTCCAGATCATGGAAGGGCATGGAGGAGTGCGTAAACCTTAAGCCAGAACGCGGTGACCCCTGGGAAAATTATGAAAGTGATAGAGATGGGACTCAATAGGCTCCAAACAACGATGGAAACTGCAGACTTGTAAGTTAGGGCTAATTTGATCCCTGTACTGTATGAACAATAAAGTCGGCCATAGGGTTTTAGACACCTTAACAGAAATTATTGGGTGGTAAACATAAAGCCATAGCCTCTGGAGTTTTATGCTCGTTGATGGAGGGAGAAGTTCAGAAGGAATGATCAAAAAGAGGTCTATTCTAGAGGTTAAGGAGAGGTATGACTAACTGTTCATTTTATACTACCACATGGCGACATGGACTGAGTCATGAGCCATCCCTTCTGTATGGGAAGGCGTGGTACACATATGTAACCACTCGTTTTAGGGCAAGGAAAGCTTGATTCCAATATTTGGAGGAGGCGAGTTTGAGGCGATGGCCTGGGTGGTTAGTAAGCCACTCCACTAAATATTTCAGCGATGCTCTGGGAAGGCCCAGAGATGCTGACAAAAATTGGCGGTGAGCAGGCGCTTACTGGAGCATAAGGGTCTCTTTCAAGCATCAATTGGATGAAGGAGCTTCAGATAAATGGAGGTGGAATAATATTGGGTGTCTGGATCCCTAGCCCCTTCATTGCGGGGTTGTGATATTGTTGACAGTGTCATGGGTTGGTAATTCTAAGCACCAGATCCAACAATGGAGGATAATGTTGAGCTGCGTATAGAATTTGTCTGAGAATGGACATGTGTGAGAAACCAAACTTCATATAGGAGAAAACGTTGGCCATCAAGGTATGACCCTGGGGGTTATATTCCGTCTGTTCCAGCTGGTAATCCTGGAATTCACCTCTTCTAGGATCAGTCCTCATTAGCATAGAGTGAACTCATTCTGAGTTGTTTAGGACTCAGGTAACTGAAGGAGCCGTGCGTAGGCTCCAAAACAATTGGTGAGGGGTGTGAGTGAGCCACCTTTACAACCGTTTTTTTGGAGATGTTGACCTTGGCGTTGGATTCCTTGGGTACCTCTCAAGGCTCACATCTGCAAGAGTAGCTTCCTCAGGCCAATCAAACGTGATGGTAGTGTCATCTTCAAATGCCATAGTGAGGGTAAGAGCCTTACCTGGTACTACTATCCTCATTAGCTTCTCCTTAAAGGAGGCTATATAGGAGAGTTAGATTGAAATTAAAAAGGATGGGAATCAAAGGATAGACTTGTCAGAGACTCTTCCCAACAGTAACAACCGCTGTGAATCCCGTTAATGCAAGGAGTCTGGTAGGAATTTGTCATATAACGCGGAGACCTAACGTCATAAGTTTGAAGGAGGGTAAAAGCAGGCTAAGAAGGCATCTATGTAGTTACAGACAATTAATCGTAAGCCTTCTTTATATCCAGAAGAACCACAAAGTCATTCGCTCTGCGTGAGTTAGTAGTCAAAGTTGCAAGGAGTTCATTATAATTTCCCATATTGACCTTTCTCAGAATAAAAACCATGTTGGAAGGAGTTCAGACGGCGTGACATCCATGCTGTTATGCAGTTGGCCAGAAGCTTTGTGAATAACGTGTGGTACGCGTTATCAAAGCTATAGGGCGCCAGTTGAACAGGTTTAATGGTCTGACTTTTATGAATGAGTCATGATTGAACCCCTAAAATCATTGAGGACTTCGCCTTGAGCCAAAATTGAGATGAAAAGGTTTCAGAGGAATTTGTCTTTCACTGCAGGTTCTATAAGGTATACTTCAAAAGATATGCCGTCTTGGAAGTGACTTTAAGCCGTAGAGATTTAAAGAGGATTTCCATAATCTCCTGGTAGGTGATATGGGAAATAAGAGCTTCTTATGATTGTGAGTCAGTGGGAGGCGCTAAAATTCGCCACAAAAATGTCTTGCATATCTGACGTGTCAACTTGGTCAGCATGAAACAGTTAAAAGTAGAAGCGCTGAAGTTCATGAGTGATGGCTTCTTCATCCATTGAAGTGGTGATGTCAATCTTAAGTGCTATGATTTCCTGCGCTGTACATCTGGCTATTTTTATTTTGAAAGAAGAAGCGAGTAGGGCTTTCCCGCAAAGCATACTAGTGGAAGACATGAAGTTGGCTGTCTGCTCTTCATTCCATGTGAAATTTTGAGCGAAGAACTTCTGAGAGGCTTCTCAGTCATTTAGCCAACTGTGTAGGAGAAATTTTGCGTTTCTGTTTCAGGTACTCAATTCTAGCTCAGCCTTTTTGATTCTGCTGCAAATTGAAGTCATAATTGTTTATAAAAATAAGCTAGCTGGTTGATTCCCGCTTTTTCACTTCCCAACTCGCGCTGTGGTTGTTCAGGAAGGTTTTTATGAGGAAAGGTTATACTACATGGTTGTAAAAAACTTCTCCTTAATAAAATTTGGTTTCTTGGAAAAGCTGGGGCAACCTTCTGCCTAAACCTAAGCGATGGTCTGAGAGTTGTGGTTTGGACAACTGTGAGTGACTTGCGATCACTTAATTGATTGTCACGTGCCATTAAGAGTGGGACACATCAAACCAGAATGGGACCTATTAGAGACAATTCAATGCGCGATGCTAATTGTGTTTAATTCTACGTTAGATTGGATCCTGCTCATACAACCAAGGCCATAAGTGGAGAATGGCAGCGTTCTGTGAAGGCAAAAGTATGAAGGTTACCTGGAGTATAATGGATCCAGGGCGTCCTTTGTTGTAGAGAGGTAAGAGTTACGAACTCAGCTTATGGTAGTGTTGAAACTCCCTTTAGGATTAAGTTCTGCAGTAGATTATGGTAACTTGCTCCTTTATTAGCCGGTTTTTGTCAGCCCCTGGATGAGGCAGGTATATAATGGTGGCGAGTAAAAAAAGAAGATATGCGTTGTGAGCTTGGCAGTATAAAACGGCCACCTATGAGTTTTGAAAGGCATGGGTCTTGATATTTAGTCTCAAAATTATAAGGGCGTGATAATCTTTCTAGTAAATATTGCTAAAGATAATCATTTTATGGTTTATACTCATTGGAGTGAAAATGAGGCTCCTGGAAAACAGCCAAGTAAATCCGCACTGACCTGAATTTGCAGAGGAGGAAAGCTCTACTTTTAAGTCCTATAAAGCATTTGAGTTTATGGGTTTCAGGGTCAAGGCACTTCAGTGGGGACTCATAGCTGCTCTCATCATCATCCTGGGGTTGATAGTGCTTATACCTGCAGCTATAAGGAGATAGTTTTGAGTCTATTATCTTGACTAAACTTTTCAGCGAGCCAGTGGAGCATTGGGGTAATTGAGATGTGGCTGGGGGAAGGGGGAGGAGGATCCTAAAAACTATTCAAAGATGTTACCCCTGTTAGGTTGTAGAGCTTGTTTCTGATGTTAATCAATTGTGACCTCAGCAAAATGAACATTGGATGAGAATAGTTCCTTATTATCATCCTCCAACATTGCAAATTATCTTTGCGAGGTGTGTAATTTAGGAGGAGTAGGGCTCTTAAAGTAGTTGCATCTACCACGGTTTGTGGATTTCTTTTCATTGTTGGTGGGTTGAGATCAATCAAAAAGCTCTTGTTTGGTGCGGGAGAGTGCTGGTAGAAAATGATGGGGGTACTTTGGATTGTTTGGTGGGGGTTGCTGATGATTCCCGCCTTGTGTTGGATACCTTGCGCTTAGCATAGAAGTGCGTTGACTCTGAAAAAAATGGACGGTGTGACCACTAGGGAAGGGACTTGGGTTCCAAAAATGTGTAAACCTACTACCAGTACTGCAATTTCAGCTGCACAATGAATGGTTTCAGGGTTATTTCCTGAACTAGAGCTCATTGTGTGGGTTGAAAATTGCTTTTGCAGTTACAAGGAAACGTTTTTGTCCTAGTTTAGGCCCCTAATTGGTGGCTGAGAGATCTTGTATTTAACCCGTTCAGCCATTATACAGGTGTCAAAGGGCATTACATCATAATCAACTTGGCGCATGGTCAGTGTCAATATAGAGTTGCTCTGGGTAAACTCCTAAAATACTGCCACGTGAGGAATCACCCTTATATTTTTTGGTCATAGTGGGGGAGGGGATAAATGATTCCCTTTCCAGGTGGGCTTTTTGAGTGGGACCATAGTAAGAGGGGACAATAAAGTCTACTGAGAGTACGGACCCAAATTCCGTTAAACCACGATGGAGCTCCAGTTTGGGTGATTTTGGATCAATAGTATTTTGGAGAATGGAAAAGTAACCCATGAGATTTTTCCAGGTGAGAACATTTGCGACAATATTAAGAGAACCACTTGGAGTAACAATCTTAAGGGTGGCAGCATGGTCAGCAAGGTCAGCTTCAGTGAATCCCACATCAATGTAGCATCTTCCACCAATATATGGATGATGTTGTTATTTGGTAATGTCTCTGCAATTGATGAAAATGTCTGAGAAGTTATCCTCTCTGTTTAATTCAACAGGATTAAGCCTAAAACAAAGGCGGATTTCATGAGAGAGGGTTGAGCGAGGTAGTTCTATTCGCACTCTAGTTTTTGTCCATTTCTTCTTTACATGGCTATAAATGCCGCTTCATATGGATCATCTTTAGTCATTACTGGTGTAAGGGGTTTTTATCAAACCCCAGTGGCCCCTTGGTATGCTTATGCTTGCTTGGAGCCAAAATTGTAGGTAAATTTGAGTAGGTGTTGTGGGCAAGTTTTCTGGGGTTACACATTTGCTGTCGCACTTCAGTGGTTGCTGGTGATGGCTAGCTGAAGGCGGTTTGTTGAGCATCTCCAGGCCAGTTTGACCAATCTAGATTGGAATTAACTTCAGCCTGTTAGGGAAGGTCACTAATTTATCACACCAAAAATTCATGTTTACATAGCGATTTTACTTTTAGTGTGATTTATTGTGCTATACTCTCCAACTTATTTGAATATAGTTCATTTGATAGCTTGTGATTATTAAGTGCTGACTTGAAAATAAGCTTAAGGGGTAAATGGGACAGTTGAGATTGTAACTGGGCAAACACTGAATCTTTTTTATTTAACTGAGTTAAGCTGAGCAGGGGACGGACATTACCAAAACTTAAAACCTAAAATAAAATTCTCGCCAAATAAAACTAACTAACCACCCAAAATGAGCGGATGACGCACATAACTTTGAACTCAATGAACAGGTAGGACAGCGGGAACCGCTTATCTCATCATGGCGGAAGGGGAGGGAGGGTCAGGGGGCTCATCCTTGGCAGCGTCTTCATCCCAAAGCAGGGCACGGGCTACAGCAGAGAGAAGGGGCGTCATGGCATCAGCGGGATGTGGATATATATTTCAAATGATCGGGATGGTAGGAATACTGCCATTTTACATAAGAGTTCCAACGTAATTTTCCAAAGCTAGTTCAGCTTTCATGCATGTGTTGGGTAGTTTCTTGGACGTGGCGATATTAAAGTGGGTAAACTTTGATTTAAGATTCTGCACTACCTCTGTCACATGTTGGATGGCATCATTGGCAGTTTTGTGGGCTTTGTTTAACATATTTTTTGAACCTTATTGGCTTTGAAGGGATTACTGTAAGGAGGAATTCTTCCTGTAAGTATCGCCACTGACTTAGCTGCAGCTTTGAGAAGAGGATGACCATCTGTCTTAGCCGTTGCTTCAACAACAAGCTGGTGGTTGCCGCAGAACTTTTTAGCATTTTTCTGGTGGTGTATGAGCGTTAGGTAGTTCATAATCTTGGTCAATATACAAAAACCAATCAATTTGTATATTGCGGTCTTCAATTATATTACCAGACTCATTGGTTCATCCAATAGATCCAAAGGAATTTTGGTTAAATTGAATTTGGGAGTCAGCATATTCCTGAGGTTTGGTTGGTTTTTTGAAGGATGCATGGGATCAAACTGGGATCTAATCATGTGTTTGAATGGATGGAGCGTTTGTGACATTGAGGCGAGTAGGAGGCTGATTGGTGGCTGTTGGCACAGATGAAGCAACAGGCTTTGGGGGAGGGGGGTAGGATCATACCTCATACCAAAGCTGGCGCAGGGTGGGCACCAGATTGGAGGATGGCAGATGAGATTCAATGCCATTGGAGGCAGCTAGGGATAAACACTTTCATTTTAAGTAGTCCAACTCAAAACAGGACGGACAGATCATCTGTCCATCCTTGATGTGGGCCCAGAACAGATGAGTGGGTAGAGATGATATTGGCATGAGGGAGAATTGACAGGGTAATTTTATTGGATTAAAGCTGATCGTGGCATACACCCAAGGTCCAGCGAGGCATGTGGCCCCATTTGAGACCACAAATTGCAAGATGAGGTTGGTGCCATAAGTTTCCAAACCTTCCATAAGCTCCTGGTAGAGCACTTCAGGGGGAAGGTAGTTGGGCAAATTAGTGAACTGAACCACCAAGATGGTTTTACCGAGAGCTGGGTCTGAATTGTGGGAGCAGGGTACCCTGGAAAACCAGGGGCACAGTTGCTGCAGTGGAGGAGTCCACTTCACATGTGAAGCTGAGATCAAAATACCCCCTATAAGGGTGGAAGTCAATGAAACTGGCGGGATGCATCACCACCTGAGCCATTTAAATAATGGCTTGGTAATGATAAGGGAAAAGTTTCCCATAATTGACCCTAAGGCCAAAATGCATGTTGCTCCAGGGGAGTACCAGGGGGCAGCGGGGCACTGTTTGGGTTTGAGCGAGGAGGGCTTTGAGATCATTGAGAGGAATGAATCATCCCAGGGGTTTAGTATGACTTTGGGAGCCAGTCTGAGAACGTTTTCCTGTCAGACAGAAATAGTGGAGGGAGTTTCACTGCTTCCCCACACTGGGCAGCCAGAGGAGAATCTGAGTACACCAGAGTGAAACTACAGCAGGTGATCAAGATTTAATTTTTTATCCTTATAATTTGTTTGGAAAGTTATGCTGAGTAGAATGAGAGTTGAAAAGATTTCTTTTTTCCTTTGATTTTTATTGAGAAATGAGACTTCAAGCTTTCAAAACACCACATCGATGAATCCCCCTTGGGTTGGGACCATCTAGTACTAAAAAAAGCTTTCAAAATACCGAACCTTGATAACGTACTTTCTCATTAAGAAAAATAGGATGGTCCAATTTAATGATCTGTGAACCAGATTGCTCAATTAATTTAACATTATGATTGATAGTTTAATGATTAGACCTTTTGGAATCTCCCAACAAGATGGGATATAGAAACCTAACATTAGCAATAATAGGGGGTGAAACAAAAAACATATTTGGTGAGGAGAGTGCATGGAAGGTCTGAGGCTCATCTAATTGATCTGAAGCAATTAAAACTGCATAGGCAATGTTCTCCATGCTAGGGGGCCAATATTGTTGTGAGATGTAGGGTGTACTGAGCTCTTGAGGGGTGTAGGCTCCATAGATGATAACTGGTGAGCTGGTGTTTGGTGAAGTGGCCACTTATAAAGAGGTGGGTGTTTTTATTGCTGCTGCCTGAGAGCAGGTGACTCTGGTTGGTACTGTGGTTGAAGACTGAGGGCTGATATGCTTGAGGGTGTTTAGCACTTGTTACAATGAGTCATGGAGTACTTATTCTGGCTTTCCCACAATTATTGCTATTAGTTTCCAGAAAAAGTCTCTAGTAGAGCCATAAACCACATTTTGGTTGATTTTTAAAAACTGATGTTTAGCAGAAAAAAACTTGTAGTTTCACAATTGTACTATTATATTACTATCAATTACCTCACTTAGCGCCTCCAATTTTTGATAAGCATTTAGTTAGATCAAATCCATAAGCCCACTTATAATTTTTATTACATAGGTTTAATTTATCCTGCAAACCAGTTTTTTGTATCATCTAATAAATTCTTAATAAACTACTTTACCCCTGGCTGGCATATGATCTTTGTCAATAGATCTTTAATTATCTGATCTGTGTGATGGTCAATGCTATGCCTGACCACCAGATAGCCTTAGTTTTCCCTAAGGGGAATATTAGGTCTAAACAGGCGGGTTGCAAGGGCCTCTACCTTCAAAAAAGAATAAAAGTTTAGTTTAATTTTAAATCATGTAGATGACATTAACAAAAATAATGATATTGACCCTTAATTAAAATCCTTGAGAGTAAATCTAAGATTGATATTTTAATTTGTAAAAGTTTTAATTAAAAAGTTTTAAAATGGCTGAGAAGCTTATCAGATGGTTATAGGATTTAAACGTGAATTTTTTGGTTTTAAAATCCTGAATAGGCCCCAAGGGCCAAGTTGTCTGCAGAATATGCGGGATTTTCCCCAAGTGCAATTCCCCAGTTCCCATACCTTAGTCTATAAAAACAAGCAAGTGAATGTGCTTAGAGCAAATTTATCTTCTAGGGTCCCTTAATAAAGATTTCATATATCTAAAATAACATTTAAAATTTGAAAGTTACTTCCATATAAATCAGAAATCTGGCGCCATGGACATCAAGAATGATACCCAAGAATTAAAACAGTGTAACTCTTATTTGCTGCCTCTTTATAGAAACGAAACCCAGATGTTTATATTCAGTGTAGAATCCCTTTTTATAGGGCTGTACCTTCTAAGACGCCTGCATAGCCATATGTCATGCGATTTTGTTTTTGGGGCTCTATACTGTTTTGGGATTATAGTTTTATCCTTGTTAGAAAACCTTCCAGAGCAACCATCAGAAGGCGATGCTGATGCATTATGGTCATCCAACAGTGTCTCAACTGCAATTATCTTATTTCTATTATAGATATTCTCAAATCATAGGCTTTTGTTTTCCTAACTGTTAAGTATATATCATGCCTCTATCCTGACATTCTTAGTGCTTCTTAATAGTAATAATTTCATAAATGAGAACCCTGAGAATTAGAAGAAATTAATAGGAGGGATTGTCATCTGAAAGGGGATCTTGTTTTAAATAGCCTCTGAAAAGCCTACAATTAAAAGAACTATAGTGTTGAATCTCCACTTTGTGAATTTAAAACTACATTATGCTCTTAGCTTAACAATAATAAAAACATGTTTATGATAGAAAAGTTTTTGTGTGTATTTTAAAAGGCGCTGTCTTCATACAGTACATTGTTTTATAAGCGTTTATTTATCTGAGCATATGAAATAGAAACCCCCACACAACTTCTAACTTTCCTGATTCATATGGTTCCCCTGGACCCTCTGGATTCCTGGACCAGCTATGCAAATATCATTTCCGCCTGTACTATACTTAATCAATAGTTAAAATCGTGATATGTAAAGTTAAGACTACAGCATCAGAATGCTATCTAACTTGATAATTTTCATTCTCAAACCTAACCTGAATAATCATTTTTATTAATGAAAGATTATTCATCCTAAGATTTTTATTAATTTAATGAGAGATGACCTAGATGTACAGAAGGAATAATAGGGCATAATTTTTCTGATTTTTGAAAACCAGTATAAACTTTTTAGTAATAACGCCAAAGGATAAGCAAAGACATCAAACTATTATGCGTTAGAATAGTCTCATTAGACAAGATACTTACTAAAGCCTACAAGAAATTGAAAATGTGACATAACAGCAATCTTAATAGTGATTTACGCTTATCCAGAGCATATTGATTGATATTGTTTCTGTGGGAATCCAGCTGAGGGTTGCTTGCTGGTGCTGGTTGCCGCTGGAATCCACAACCAATTTGTCAAAATAAGAATAAAAAACACTAATAAATAAAGAGCAGGTTTTATATGTCTATATTAGTGTTGGCACTGAGAAAGTGAAAAAAATGCTCTTAATATCTTACAGTTCAGTTTTTAAACTATATTGAGAGTCATAGTAATTTCAATGATAAGTTCAGAATAGCTTAGTATGTTCTGAATTAGAAAAATGTAAATTCAGCCTTACAAATCTTAAAAAATTCACTTCACTTTGGATGAACGATGGATGGGGAGCTATTTTAGTCAAGACTGTTGAATGGGTGACTGGATCTAAATTGTTGGTTACTATAAGCCAAAAATATCCTAAGTATATCAAAAATTAACTTTGTGGCCTAGTGATTTCACTTAATTATATTTACTACAATGACATGGGCTCAAGGGCTTTGTTGGTTAGGTCAGACTTAAAATGAAGTTTTGATATAAAGACCCAGGCATGTGGGCTTTGTTTATCTATGTTGAAATTAATTTTTAATATCAGTCAAGTTTTGATCAAATTAATCAATAATTAGTTATATGAATCGCCTTAGTATGTGTTGCCAATTGCATGTGAAAGAGAATCAGTTCAGCTATTTGCAGACGCGTCCAAAACGCCATCTTGAGAATGATGACAATGTTTACACTGACCCTGAGGCTGAGCATGATGCCCTGAGTTGAAGTATTTGTAGACACTCTCACAAACACTTTACATTTTCCTTTGGCCAAGTGCCATTAAAAATGGGACGTCATGGGTAAGATTTGGTGAATTTTGAACTTTATAAATTACCTTCAAGTTGATGCTAATAAAAACATTCAACTACTGCCACTAGTTTATAGTTTAACTTATAAGCTTTTTGTGTTTATTACTTAAATGTTGTATTAAGTTTATTATTTACTTGTGATCAGTGAGATCAAGTGCAGCGTGTCATCATACAAGTAACGACAGGAGAGACAACTTTCAAGTGCTATTACAAAGGAGTTTATTCTAACTATAGTTGCCATATGATCTATTGTCTTCATACAATAGATGTTCGAAACTCCACAATTCCGCAGAAGAAGAACCAGCCATCTGAAGAAGACCAAAATTTAACAAGTGGCACTCATGGCTGGGTACGCAGATGGTGACCATGCTAAGCAGGGGAGCAACCCCTGGCTATATCAATTTTTCAAGGATTAATTTACAAAATTCCAAGACTCAGCGGACATAATGGGTCATCAAATAATGATCTCACTTATGAAGTCTTTTTATTAATGAGGCAAATAATGCCCTACATGAAGAAGTGAATGGGTTAAAGAAGAAAATCATAGAAAAAGATTTTTGATTTCTGCTCTTCAATTGCAAATGACTAATATAAAGAGAAAATTGCAATATTAGATAACTGTCAATGCCAGCATGCCCAAAGTGAATTTACTGATAATGATGCCTCTAAACATTTTGAGATTAATGGGCCACGGCGGCAACTGCCACATAGAATGATTGCTTTGGCCAACCCAAGTTCCTCTAACCGTGATACGATGCCACAGCACCCTAGTACTCTTGGCTCAAGTCAACAAAGAAGTAATCATGATAACCATGGACGGAAAAGTGATAATTTCAAACCAGCAAACCAGCCTGCTTTTGACAAGAATGGAAATATAGCAACTTTTATCAAACGCTTTGAAATAGCCATGTATGGGGCCAGTGACCGTAAAAAAGCAGCCACTATGATCAACTGATTAGATGAATGGAGTATTGAGTTAATTATGCCTCATTTGGATGAAAACCCAACCTATGCCAAAGTCAAACGGCCGTTTTTCATGAATTTGGATGACCAGAACAAATGTTAACCAGAAAATCTAAATTCATGAATATCAGCTTTAAAAAAAGCTGAAACAATTGATGAATTTGAAAATTGATTCTATTGCAAAGTTTAAGTTCCCCTAGGTGCAAAGGCTATGGTCGATTTTGATGCTAAGATTGCACTAGAACATGCAGTAGAACCTTACCCAAATTTGTCACTTACTTTATTGCCTGCTTTTGTGAAAAACTTTGCAACATCTGAATTGGTTGATTATTTACACAGATGTTCAAGAAATTATGGCCCTCCTAATACCAGATACAGATCAGGACCTGCTGCCTATGCTGGAAAGCTCTATGAAAACAATATTGACAGTAATCCAACTTTAAAATAGAACAAACTCAAATACAAGGGCCTCACGCCCATTAAAGGAGATTACTTGCTATAACTGAAATTGTAAAGGACACTATGCTTCCCGATGCCATCAGCATGGTGTTGATGTAGTCCTTCCAAATAACGCACAAGTGGAGAGAAAAGAACAAGCACAATAGATGCAGGATGATTTATTGTGCCAAAAACACCAGTTCTACCTGACTAACATGAAAACATAGGCCACAGGGCCTTGATTTTTAGCAATATGAATTCTATTTTATCACCAAATGAAGAATTTACAAATGTACATGTGGTAACTCGCTCCCAGAGTAAGGATGTCATACCAGAAGCCTAAGAAGTAGTTTCTAAACCATATGTGCAGAAGATATTTGAGAAAACTCAAGCTGAGGGCTGAGCAATGCATCAGGTACCCCAAGCTTGAAGGGGGTGAATATAGTTTGCCAATTGACACATTCATCAATGAATGTCTTAGTATTGGAAATACCCTGAAGCATACTCCTAACTCGTTGGATTCTTACCATATCCACTTATTAAGCTCTATTGATTCTCATTAAAAAAGAAAAAAAACGAAAAAAATGAAAAATGAAAAATAAAAAATAAATATAAAACAAAAAAAAATAAAAAAATAAAAATGACAAAACTTATAAGTATGAAAAAAACAATTAAAAAATAAATTTAGTTAATGAATTTTAAGGCCTTATCACCACTAAAGCTAATATCCCTTTTTGGGAGGAGGAGATTATTGAAATCAAAGCCAAGGGGGTAGTTTAAGCTTTCTAAAGCTGCTGGAGCTGCAGCAGGAATAGAACCTAGGAAATGAAGGCAGCACGCCTGAACTAACTGTTATCCAGAGCCAAAGGCTTTTAACGTAGCATCCTATTCTGAAGGTTGAGGAAAATTGGATGTTGTGACCAAGAAAAAAGAATACCCTCTGCCTTTATCCAGTCAAGGAGGGGGAAGTGTTGAATGGTTGACTGGATCTAAATCGTTGGTTATTATAAACCAAAAATATCCTAAGTATATCAAAAATTAACTTTGTGGCCTAGTGATTTCACTTAATTATATTTGACTACAATGACATGGGCTCAAGGGCTTTGTTGGTTAGGTCAGACTTAAAATTAAGTTTTGATATAAAGACCCAGGCACGTGGGCTTTGTTGGTCTATGTCAAAATTAGTTTTTAATATCAGTCAAGTTTTGATCAAATTAATCAATAATTAGTGATATGAATCGCCTTATTATGTGTTGCCAATTGCATGTGAAAGAGAATCAGTTCAGCTATTTGCAGACGCGTCCAAAACGCCATCTTGAGAATGATGACAATGTTTAGACTGACCCTGAGGCTGAGCATGATGCCCTGTGTCAAATTATTTGTAGATGCTCTTACAAACATTTTATATTTTCCTTTGGCCAAGTGCCATTAAAAATGGGACGTCATGGGTAAGATTTGGTGAATTTTGAACTTTATAAATTACCTTCAAGTTGATGCTAATAAAAAACATTCAACTACTGCCACTAGTTTATAGTTTAACTTATAAGCTTTTTGTGTTTATTACTTAAATGTTGTATTAAGTTTATTATTTACTTGGGATCAGTGAGATCAAGTGCAGCGTGTCATCATACAAGTAACGACAGGAGAGACAACTTTCAAGTGCTATTACAAAGGAGTTTATTCTAACTATAGTTGCCATATGATCTATTGTCTTCATACAATAGATGTTCAAAACTCCACAATCCCGCAGAAGAAGAACCAGCCATCTGAAGAAGACCAAAAAATCAACAAAGACATACCCGTAGGGTAAGGAATTATTATATTTTAATCAATTCTCATTATAGAAAATTATTACACATTGGGGGACCCCTGCCAAGCCTATAAAAGGGGTTTAGCCCCGCTTAGGTGTTTGCTTTAAACTAGACGTGACCTGGGGAGAAACCTCTTATAAACTCCCCGGGCTCCTCATATGATTGGTGCAATTTGACTGCTCAACTTTGTGCTATTTGCCCTATAGTATTCATAGAAGTGCTCCCCCATTCGCGTGGTTCCACCAAGAATTGACAGGGTCTTTAAGCTTTGTAATATCATTATTTATGATTAAACTGAACTTATCACAATTGTGAACTTGTAAATGTTCAACATTCCCCCTTTAGGCTTATTTTAACTAAAATATTCTTTTCTTGAAGCCATGAGAGCAAATGTCTGACTTTGTCACAGTATCCCCTCCCAAATCTGAGTTTTTAAAGCAAGGCGATTGATACCAGTTAGAATCAAACCATTCACCTTAATAAAAAACCATTCAACCCTTTTATTATAGATAATTTCATGAATAAATATAGAATTTATTTCTCAGCACATTTAAGGATCATTTAGCAATAGTAACAACTAACTTTTAGAAATGATATTCGCTGCAATTGATAGAAATTAAGCTTCTTTTAGAGATCATGACAAATATAAAATTTTTTTTTCAGAGTGACGTCAACTAATGAAATCTTACAGACAACATGTGAGACAATAAACCTGGAGCATTAATGACAAAAATTTCAAACCTTTTTATACTTTTAGGGGGAAGAATATTTTTAACCAATAAAGATGGAGAGATTTGAACTAATGTCGCTAGCAATGGGAGCTTTAAGTTTTAAATTTATTGTGAGGAAGGCTGACCATGGGATGGATACTTCCAAATTTGACCCAAAAGAAACAAACTTAGTAACAGGGAAGGCACCCCAGAGAAGCGATGCTATCTCTTGTTGCCAGCGGGAATGCCACTTATGGGGAGGGGGAGGGAATGTGTGAAGGGGCCGTAGCCACAATTGAACACATGTGGAGGAAAGGGTCTGATTTGATGATCTAAACTGGGAACCAGGAGGAGACCAGCTTTCGGCGACGTGGTGGGAGGTATCCAAACATCCACACCCGAAAGTGGTCCACCAAATGAGACTGGAATCTGTGGACAGCTTCTGGGAGGGTGGGGGTGGAGCCTGCGATGGCATCCAAGACAATTGTGTGGATAGTCCACATGGCGATTGCAACCACCAGAGCACAGAGGGAGGGTGGAAGGGGGAGGCCATTGATAAAGCAAACATATCTCTTGACAGACTGAAGGGATGTGTTTGATCCTGGCCAAGCAGACGTTGAACTTCGCGCCATATCACTTTAGAGGTAGGACACTTCTCCAGGCGGTGGAACAGCGTTCCATACTGGCCACACAAGACGCAGGATGAGTTTAAAGTGTTAGAGCGCTCAGCTGTATGGTACACCTGCATCAGGCAGCGCCACACATGGGAACGGATTTGAGGCTGCGACAGTGAATGGTGTGCGTATTTCCAGATAGTTTTTTGGGTCTCAATGGAGTAAGGAATGTCCATCATGTCCAGGTAGTCCACCCTGGATAGGACATGGGGCCGTGTGGGGATCACGCCATCTTGGATGGGCAGCCCCTGTACCTCTTGTGCGAACTGAGGAGAGAGGCGGCCTCTCTGGGCTGTGTGTCCACTAATACGAATTCTCCACTCAGCGCTCTGCATGGAGAGGAGGATTCGTTTGTAGTGGGTTTTAGTCCCATGAGGACCTGTGGCCGATGGGTGTGAAGCCAGGTATTTCATCAGGGAGTGTGGGTGGGTAGGATTGTTAAGGCTCAAGGTGCGGGAGAAGTTGGAGTGGGCCGCGCAGGACCAGTGTTGGGAGGGGAGCGAAGGGGCGGTGACAGCCGCAATCCAGGTACCCAGGATCTTGGCAGCATGGGCTTTAAAGTCAAGCAGGCCCATGCCTCCATGATGATGAGGGCCAAACATGACCTCTAGCCATACTGGTGGTGGGCAGCCTGACCAAAGCCATCCTTGCAGCAGGGCATACACGGATTTGAAAAGGCTTGGGGAGAAGGGGATGGCATGGGCTCCAAACCAGAATTTGGAGAGGAGCATAGAGTTGGCTAAAACAACCCTGCCAGTAAGGGAAGTAGGGAGGGCTCTAAGGGAGGCGATGCGCTTCATCATGTTGTTTAGAATATGACTCTCCATTACTGTTGATGCGTACCCGCCTGCCTCCACCCACACGCCCAGATGGCGGACCAATCCTATGGTAGGGCGTGGCACGAAGGGGAGCACCAGTGAAGCGGTGTGGGGTGAGCTGGGAGGGCGAGCACGTGTGTGAGCAGATGGGCTAGGCTGGGCACTGGTTGCTGGGGCCCAGCAGGTTTATTATCAACCAAGGAGGATGATTTCATTTTTGGAAGCATTCAGTGCAGCGTTACTTACCTGGGAATACTCCTGGATGAGAGCTTCAAATGTGCATGCATCTTTATTATTAGACACCCCAACCACACATTCATCTGCAAATGACAGCATCTGGATTGGGGCTTGGCCTGGCACATGGGCCCCAGTGAGTTGAGCATTCACGTTTTGAAGTAGTGGGTCAAGGCTGAAGTTGTATAAGAGTGGGCAAGGGGGTCCCCTTGTAGCAAGCCCCTTTGAGGGCTGACTACTTCCATTAGGAAGCCAGGGCCACATACTGCCATTGTTGCGGATTCTGTGAGCAGCATCACCCAGTTGATGAAGTGAGGGGGTAAGTGGAATTGATGGAGGCAGGCCCTGAGGTATTCCCAGTTTACTCTATCATAGGCCTTCTGTTGGTCCAAGAATACCAGTGCCTCAGAGGCTGTGGACTGACATACATTAGCCACAGAGTGCACGTTGTCCCAAATCGACCTTCTGGGGATGAAACTGAATTGTTTTGGGGAGATGGTGGCAGATGCTACAATCCCTAAACGGTTAGCCATGATTTTTGTTAAAATTTTTGTATCCGTGATAGTTAAAGAAATGGGGCGCCAGTTGGCTAAGTCTAGCTTGTCCCCTTTCTTGAAGAGTGTGACGGTGAAGGCCCTTTGTCCTCATGGTAGGAGGCGCGTTTCCAAAAGGCTCTGGTTAAGTGAGGCAAGCAGTAGTGGGGATATATATTTGAAGTACTTTTAATAGAATTCATATGGAATGCCTTCTGGGCCTGGGCATTTCCAGATTTGTGCACCGCGGATGGCTGTCCATAGTTCATTTGAAGTAATCAAATTCATTATTTCTGGGTATCAGGAAATGGTGCAGATGTGGTTTGGTCAAAAAATATTCGCCACTTCGGCTGGCTGAATCGGATCAGATTGGTATAACTCGATGTAATAATTTTGTATTTTGATTGCCACTTCAGCTGGTGTATCCACGATGGAATCATCCGAACTTTGCACCTGTGTGCAGGCCACGCTCTGGCATGGTGCAAAAAAATTTTTAAAAAAATATGCAGTGCACTTGTCACCCTCTGTAATGCGCTTGGCCCTGTACTGAACACAAACCTGATGTTTATGCTGCCTTTTGAGCGCGTTGAGGTGGGCGGCTGCATCCACCCACTTCCAGCCCCATGCAGGGCTGTATCCTGTGGCTGGGATGTTAGACTCCAGGTGTGCCAACTCTGCCAGAGCGCGCGAGATTATGGCCAATGTGGCTCATGAGCATCGGGAGGAGAGGTGGTAAGAGTGGTGGATGGTATCCTCTTTGAAGGCTGCCCATGTAGAGATGAGGTCCACACAAAACGGTGTAAAAAACTCTTTTGCCAAAGTTGCTGATTCCACCCAAGTGGAAAATCCTGGCGACGCAAGTTCAGAAGGGCAGAGTTTGCACCAATGTGGGGCCTTAGCCACTGTGACAGGTAGGTGGTAGGTTATTGAGACCTGCTGGTGGTCGGAGAATTCAATTTTTTTTGTTTTGAAGTGGAAAATGTGAGGTTGGGATTTTGCCAGCGTAAAGAAGGTCTATGCGGGTCATGGTCCTAAATTGGCCATTGTGGACGTGGGGTCACATCATGTTTTTGAGCAGTGGGGCTCGCCGCGGCAGTGCATCCATTAACCCAAGGTGGCCTTTAGAATGCGAAGTTCTACGTGACCCTGGGGGGCGTGAAAGGAGCAGGGCTAACAGTCCGTTGGTGTGTTTAGCCAACAGTTCATATTGCCAACTATGAAAGGGTCTGGGGGTAATGGGAGGGATTTGACTGATGAGAAAAATTCCTGACGCTCTTGTGCACAGGTTGGGGCGTAAATGTTGATGATAGCATGTGCTATGTTGGCCCACAAGAAAGTGACAATGTGGACTCGGCCATTGAGGAAGAATTTTCATTTGAAAAAATTTAAAAATTGTTTTTCTGAACTAGCACCCCACAGTGCTCTGACCAAAAGGATAGGGATGGGAGGAGCATGGTTTTCTAAGCATCCTCAAAACCTCGTGGACAGTGGGACTCCTGGATGGCCAGGATATCCTCGGGTAAATTTTCTTGTAAAAAACTCAGTTTCCTAGCCCAGGATGGTGAGGCCTTGAGTCCGGCGATATTCAATGTCCCTAAAGCGAAGGTTTCCCCTTTGCACCTTAGGTGCGAGGGGGTGGGCACCTGGGCCCACTAGTCTCCTCTAGATCCCCATGGGCCTTCACGGCAGCGCAGGTGTTTGCAGCAAAGCTATCTGTAGTTTTGTTGATTTTAGAAGAAAGGTTTGTGTTAGCTTTTGCCTTCACTTTTTGTTTCCCCAATGTCAAACAAATTTTTTGCAGTGAGGATGAGTTCGGTGCACTATCAATCAGGCTGAAAAAAATTTCAGTTAGGTTGGAAACCAAGTCAGTTTCAACCAGAGCTTAGTTGCAAAGATCAGGTGAAATTGAGTCGTACATTGGATCCTCAGATTGGGAGGCCCAATTGACATGAGCTTCCCTATCTGATTGGTTGATGGATTCCCAAGTTGCTTCTGCTGCGAAGGTTTCAATGTCCTCATGGCGTTGGGAGTGTGGTATAGCAGTGGTGACTTTGGCCGCTTCCTTGACCGCGGCCCTGCAGGCCTGCTTGGCCTTCTTCCACTCTTGCGGGGAAATAGGTTTTACCATTAGGTAACAGCCTTGTGCTCCCCATGGGAAAGCCTCTTTGGTGCTTGTGGTTGGTTTGTAGTGCACCTCTCCACTGGCCATGGCCGCCAAGGGTGCTCTTGGATGTGATGCCTTCCTTGGTGGGGCATGCATGTGCCTTATGGCTGAATGTGTCACAGTGGGTGCAGATGGGGGCGCGCTGTCTATGGCTACCCGGAAAGGGTGGGTGGTATGCCCTTTGATATTAATATATGTATAGTGCGGGATCTGGGTTTGGTCCTTCGCGATCTCCTTGGTTGGGGTCAGAACTCCGATGGCTTTTCTGGTGCACAGGTGTGGCATCAGAATAAAGCGTTGCATATCAAAAAGATTGTATTTTTCCATAAATGGTGAGCCCATCTTTCAGGTGCTTCTCCAAATTGGCACTTTTTACCATAGTAGATAAAAAGTCAAATGTGAGGAAAATTTGGTTGGATTTTGTCCATCTGGTGCATTTGGTTTCAACGACCTGTTGCTCTTTGAGGAGGTCGATCACTATGCGCACTGCAGCAGCTTCATCTGTTGCCTCCTTGTTTTTGAAACTGAGGTCCAGCCAATCATGTGACATGGAGTGAGGTGCAATGTACACCACGGTCAGGAAATAAGTTTGCACATCCCCACAAAATTTTTCCCATAGAGCTGTTTGTTGGATGTCCAGAAACACACAGACTCCCTATTCCACCGATGAGAGTGGTTGGGAGTGTGGCGTGTTGATGTACTGGTTGCATCGGGCTTGCCAAGTGAGGATTTCTGAGGAAATAGTGACCGCCAGTTTTTTTTAAATTTTTTTTCTATTCTACCAGTTTCTCTGGGGCGTTTTTGAACGTTTGAGGCCGAGGCCTACCACCTGCTCCTCTTACCTTACTTGCCCAACTGCTCCCTGACATGGGCGCAGACTAATCTCCTTTGTGAGATTATCAAACTAGAATTAGACTTGAATTGAATAAGTTTCAAAAGTGATTGCAACGAGAGAGAAAAGTTCAACAATGGGATCTTTAAATTATCATATCTGACTCTAAGTTTTAGCTAAAAAGCATTATGAGTATTAACAAATAGTAAAACATCAATTTCCAATGTCATTTCAAACCCTGAATCTAGATGCCTAAAAGACGGGTCCACCAACCAAATTAAAACAAAAATGTAAAAAGGGCAGTATGTCATTACCTGAAAGTAATATTTTCACCCATGGCCAATAAGTGAGAATATCATGAGGTTCAACTCAACATTTTAATTTAGGAATCTACACCAAAGATGGAGCTAATGCATTATTTGACTTAAACAATTAGATGCTACAACTAAAGTGGATATGAAGAAGTGCCAAAGCAGAGTTACTGACTAAACTAAAAACTATCAATAAATCAGGTCTTTATCATAAATAAATATATCTAAAATTATTCTAAAAGTATAAAGATGATATAATTTAATTTTTATGTTGTCTTTTACCACAAAATTTTAAATTTAATCCTTTGTTCGATTTATGTGTTAAGTGTAGGGATCCCCAGTAACCAGTGTTAAATCTCATTAAGCATCAGAAATAAGAAGCCAGTTTAGGATATGCTCAGTATTGACACTAATGAATGGGGATACCTTGCAGATAAAGCCAAGGGAGAGGTTGGTTAAAGGTAGCATTTTGTTTTCTGAGAAGGCTAATGTACAAATTTTATTCCACCAAGGCAAGAGAGTGTCCAAGAAGAGCTCACTAATTGCGAAAACAACAACTGCACCCATGAATACTTACTACACCTGGTAACATTCAAAGAGTCACTCAATAAGATTTGCATTACAGCATTTATTACATCAAAACCAATTTTGGTGTTTAATCTTTGTACTGCACAACCTTTGATCAGCAAATCAGCTTTTTAATTTTTTAATTAAGAAAACAAAGGCCAAGGCGTTGACTGCATCCTTAGGGAAAGTATGCCCTAGTAAAGGCAGTATTGCACCATATATTATCTATACATGAGTGTAATGGAGGACGCTATAAATTTCCGCAAAGCTAAAAATATAACGTTTTCCTCAATTGGTTGGCCCAGAAAATCATGGCGCCTCAAAATATGGGAGCTCTACTTGGCCAGATGACATATCCTCATTGGTCAAGGAATTTGGTAACTAACATACTCTAGCCAAATAGAAGCAGGTCCTATAGGGTGCCAAATCAGATGAGACTATTTCATGATGAAAATAAATCATGATTCTACTAAGAGCTAGAAATATTGATGGCTATAATTTTTACACCTTTGTTATGTTTTATAAATAAACATTATCTCTGCTCTATTTATTTTAATAAAACTTTAAATTAGTATAAGATCAGTTAAACAAACTAAAAACTCTAGACTATATCAAATAGGCTCTTCTTATACCATATTCTTTTCTATATTTATTATACCTCCCTTAAGCCTTGTTAAATGTCATTGAGTCCACGTATCTTATATAATTCTGAGAAACTTAAGAATAGATTATGGATAGTCTTTACTTCAGGCGCCAATATCATACTTTTCCATTTATTGAACCAATTTTAAGACAAAAAAGTAAAATGTGACTTCATCATAGTTAAAAAGCTCCCTGTGGCTGATGAACCATCTGCTAAAAATATTTTATTTTCAGAAACTCCATGTGTTTTGTTCCATATGTCCCTAAGGAGCTAAATATTCCTGAACCTCAAAAAAACAAAGGTAAATTTTTTTCTTTTAATGCTTCACATGTTCCTATTAATAAGCATTAAACTGCCACATGTTCAGTGCTTTACCATCTATGGTCTAAAGTTACTTGACTAAAGGTTAATTTACATAAAGTAAAGGTTGCTTTCATTGTATAATTGAGATCTATTACTAACGCTACAGTTTTTAGCTGTTTAAAACAAGTTATTCTTGACTTAAACCACACTCAAAAGCATAACACTATCATAGAAGTGTAGCGCACAGTCTTCTGTATTCTACAAAACAGCTTTGCCTTTTTTGGACTGCTGTTTTCTTACTAATTGGCCATCTATATTCCAGAAGTACTGTCTATAGAACACCTTGTAGATTAAATTAATCAGACAAATACTAAGTGTTGGGGTTCCTTTTTTTGAGTAAAATAGTTGTATGCCCAAGAAGTCAGACATTTTATATTTTAAAACATCCAAGACAGATGACAAGAATATTTTAAAAGGTGCCAATTCATCTGCTTATGTCCCATCAGCTAGGATATAAATCCTGTGATAAGTAAAGAGAAACGGATTTATTGAAGTCAATTTTACCAAAACAAGATATATATTTTAAATGTACCTTTATTTTAGTATGGAATAGGGGTTTTTTATATGCCACATTTACCAATACAATATAAAAAAGGGAAAGGGTTAATAAAATAATAGAGAGGTAAATCCTGATGAGAGGCTGTTGCTCAGACGATGCATTCCAGATGATATAATGCATTTGTAGAATATTTTAGATTAGGCAAAAATGTATGTTGAATGTACCAAGTCAGATAAACTTGTATTGATTAGGTTAATTATTGGGAAAATTCTTAATTATTACCCTATTCGTGGGTTCAACTTAATTTACTGCCTCATGTGCCACCTTGAGTAATATTTACCTGACCTTCTGATGATCCTTTATTTTGATTAGTCAGGATTTCATCTCAGGGTAATTAGGCTCAAATTAATCCAATGGACTTTTTTATCATCAGTTTGTGTCTTACCAACTATTTTTTTCATGTCTTAATCTTAGGTAGATTCTTTAACCCTTTTGTGGGTCAAGGTTCAACTTCTGTTGTTGGAGTTTATGGTCAATATTCTTCCAATCTTATTCTAATATCCTGATATCTGACATAGACCACTAAGGATATTTCATGGAGTACTGACACAAGGCTCAGCTACGTATGCAATTGATAATTACTTCATTTTCTAAAGGCTTGATAGAGTATTCATCCAAAAGTTCATAAGTTATATCATACAGCCAATCCCAGATGGAATCTAATTTTCCTCCTTAGGGGTTTATACGATTGTGATAGTGCAGAAATAAGTCTGAAATCTCAAAAGTGGGTAAAGGTTGGCGTGATGCATTTGCTGCTTGACCTTCACTTGTAACTTTATTAGTTAGATTTTTTATCTCCTCTAATTGTAATTGTGTGATCTTCAGTGATAATCTTCTTAGCACTTACTCAGGCTCTTCTATTTTCACTGCTAACTTCATGATTTAATAGTGCCAAAATCTAAGTTTCTCTTCTGTATAAGGCCTTGAAGGGAGAAATTTTGATGATTTGAAGGAAACTTATACTATAATCTATCAATGCACTTGAGAGATATTATTCCCAGTGTAATAGATCAGTAGTAGCAATCTTATTTAATATTTAAATCAACGTTCCATTAGTTCTTTCTGCATTCCCAATAGTTGATGGGTTGTATGGGGCTGAAAATAATTGTTGAGCTCACATTCTCATAGCTATGATCCTCAAAACTCTTAAAGTAAAATTCTTCCTATTGATGCATAGCAGTAACTGTGGGCAGCCATGCCTATTAGTATCTTGGTATAAAATGTGTGGTTGACTTGACAGTCTGCACGATAATAACGATTTCTTTTACCCAAATCATTAGATGATAAATTCTAGAAGGATGTATTATTCCTTCCTGTAAGATTAGTTAGTGGATCTATGACGTCTAGAATGATGTTATAATTGGCTTCTAAGGAATCAAGGACTGATAGTTGTACTTGAACTTATGATGCGTCAGTTTTCTGAGTTATTCAGGCATCTAACACTTTTATTACAGAGTACATTATTTCTTCCTATTAGCAATCCTTGAGCAATTATAAGTTTTTATTAGTCCCTCCAGGTCCTAAGGTAAAGTCTGCTTTCATTATAACTGGTACCCATTTCAAAAGTCACAAGTAAGGTAGCCAGTCATTTTTAAGTTTTTTTGTAAATCATCTGAAACTTTTGTAAATTGAGTGAGTTATTTTGACTTCTTTTGAACTGGTTCATATTTGTACTCCCAAGAGTTTACTAGCTTCATTAGTAAGTCATGTAGCCATTCAGCCTTGCTATTGTTTAAGAAGTAAATGGCAATCTTAGTATTCCATCTACTTTTGTGTGTTTTATTTCAGCTTGATGGACGATGTACAAGTTGCAGTGCTGAAGTTTGAGAGCACAATGGTTTTGTCTTTCTGTCTGATCTTTCATGCTTTGAAGCCACTAATAAGAAGCATGGCCTGTAACAAATGTAAAGTCCATATCTTACAAGAAAGTCCGTAAATGATTCATCACCAGGAGAACAAATAAGCACTTTCTTAGTGATTATATAATCTCGCTCAGCTTTAAGAAGCGTTTTGCTGAAAAAAGACATCAAGTGTTCAATGCCTTTATCATCAAGTTGTGAGAGAATGGCGCCTACAGCTAATTTGGAGTCATACGTAAACAGAATGAATGGCTTCCCATAGTGCAGACGTTGTGGTATGGTAGTCTCTTAAACAAATCTTTCACAGTCTCAAATGCAGTTCTTTGCTCTACTCCCAACATGAAATTGGTCTTTTTTTGAAAGCAAACAGGCAAGAGGTTCAGTTAGTTGAGAAATTAGGGATCAATTGGTGGTAATATCCCATTATTCCTAATACTACTTGTATATCTCAGAGCTCTTTAGTTTTGTAATTTTGGAGTTTTCTACAGGTTTATTGTAAAATAGTTGAAAATCTCCCACAATATAACATCTCCTAAGAAATTACAGTTCCTGTTGGAAGAAGATACACTTTTCAGGCTTTAGTTTGATGTGGTATATCTCAGCCTTTTTAAAACTGACTTGAGCTAGTCTAGATGTTTTTAAATGTTTTTGGAAAACAAAGTTATGTCATCTGTTATATGATCACGCAGTTTAATTTGGGATCTTTCACAATATAATATATCACCCATAAAAATGAGGTGAGAGCATTGCATAATCCCTAAGGGAGCCAGATAGTAAAGAATAATTCTTCTTTGCTTACCAATGCGAATTTACTTGGTTTTCTGGTGATAGATCCATTTGCCAATAGCTGCTGGCGAGGTTCATCGTGGAGTAGAATTTTAGCCAGAGAGTCAGGCAAAGCATCACCAATTTATGGAATTTGATAGCTTTCCTTCTTAGTGAGGCTTTTTATTTCCTGTTTCCACCATTATTCTGTGAGTTACCATTCTCTTCTTTATAGGTAATAGCGTCAATAACCATTGATTCTTGGAGGGCACAAGTAAACTGTTATCAATAATTGATTGAGATTGGTTATCATACAATGCTCCTCTACCTACGCCAGCCTATAGATGGCTTTAATCAAATAAAAATTGAATCTCCAACGTCAACACTATGTGTCCAGTCTTTTAAGTGACCATAGTCATCATCTGACGTTGAGTGTACATCTTTATAGTCCTCAATTATTTGATTAGCCAAGGTAAGCTGACCAGGGGAAATACATTACTGATCTAAAATAGTAAAATTAAAACTAAAGTAACTAATTGATTCAAACAAAGCACCCAAATGAGTGTATTGAATGAAACACACTGAATAGAAACAACCAGGTGGGAAGCGGAGACCGCTTATCCCTCAATGGCAGAAGGGGAGGGGGGATCAGGAGGCTCATCTTTGGCAGCAACTTCCTCAGCTCAGAGTAAGGTACATGTCAATGCAGTTAGCAATGGCGTAGGGGCATTGGAGGAATGTGGTTAAATATCATTAATGATTGTCTTTCAGAGAAATTGCCAACAAAAAATGGCAGTGATATATTTGGCTAAAGATTTTTTGGCTTTAATGAGGGCGTTTTGTAATTTAATGAACGTGGAAATATTGGTTCAGGTAATCTTAGCTTTTGGATTCCGTGCTACAGTTACCACGCTCTGGATAGCATCATTGACATTTTTGCCCAGTTGATTCATATAAATCTTACTTTTTTGGAGTGAGATTTATGGGGATAACAGGAGGTGGAATACCTCCTGTGAGAATCGCCACTAATTTGGTGGTAACTTTGTGGAGGGGACGACAATCTGGTGTACCAGCTTCTTCTACTGCAAGCTGGTGGTTGCTGTAAAATGATTTGGCATTTGGAAGTGGGGCATATAAACGAGGGGGGATGTTTGGGGTCCCATCTGCATTACAGAATCGCTTAATTTGCAGAGATATTCTTTAATGAAGTTACATGATTCAGCAATTTCAGCTAATAAATCTCATGGGTTCTGGTTGAATTGAATTGGGGCTTCAGCATATGGTTGAGGTTTAGTTGATTTGTTGAATGATACATGGTATTTAACTGGGGTCCAGTTTTGTGCTTTATTAGATGGAGCTTTTTGGCAATGGGGCGAGGAGGAGGTTGATTGGTGGCTGCAGATGCAGCTGCAGCATCAGGTTTTGGGGGAGGGGGAGGTAGGACCATACCCCATACTGTAGCTGGCGCAGGGTGGGTGGCGGATTGAGGTTGGTAGATGAAAATCAGCCCCATTGGAGGCAGCTAGGGATGGGCACTTGCATTTTGAGTAGTCCAACTCAAAACAGGACGGACAGATCATCTGTCCATCCTTGATGTGGGCCCAGAACAGATGGTCGAGGGCAGAGGGGATAACTGCGCAAGGGGGATCAACTGGGAAATTTTGTTTGATTAAGGGCTAATTGTGGCAAACACCCAAGGCCCAGTGAGGCGTGTGGCTCCATTTGAGACCACAAGTTGCAAGTTGGGGTTGGAATCATAGGCTGCCAAACTTTCTGTTGTAAAATTGGTAGTATGTGAGGGATACACTAAAGGATTTTGGCACAGGGTTTGACCCACTGAGCCTCTAGGATCAACAATGTGAGGATCGTTGTCCTGAAAATAAAATAATAGACTTATAAAATAAAAATGGAGCACTTGGTCCCACAACTCTTTTTTATAAGTATATTTATTACAACTGATTCCCGCTGTTCCACTAACTAAAAACTACTATCTAGTACTAAAAAAACTACTAAAACCTCTTCTTTTCTCAATCATCATATCCTGCTTATATCATACCAATTTTGGATGATACTACTTACATGGCTTAGTAACTCAACTCGCCGTATCTCATTGGTTACATCAATTCTATATTAGTTACTCTCATGACACCCAATTTGAGTCGATTTACCAACAATCCAATATCGCCCAAATTCAAGGCAATAAAATTACTATTACTCATATCGATCTTAGCGGATCCATCCATCCCACCCTCACGACCTAAGGCTTATAATCCATTCATACCAGAATCGTGACATTACCCCCTCCTTGATTGGATGATAAGGCTCCTATTGCTTATACGCCTGGAGAAGTTTGCATGTACTCAGTTGATGATCTGACCGCTAGCAGGGTCCTTGATAGTATATGCGTCTATGCCTGTCTTCTAAATGGCTTTGAATGGTCCAATTCAGATATTGGCCAGCTTGTGTTTTCAGCCAAACCCATGTTGATCATGGAATAAGACCATGTCTCCATCCTTGAACTGTGCTAGGTCACTCCGCCGTACCTGATCAGCAGCCTGGCTTTTGATTCTCTGGCTAAGATGAACAAGTATGCTTCAGTTTGTAATTTGATTAGCATATTCATTAGAACGGTCAAATAGCGTTGGGGATCTAATCCGCCGTGTCCTCTACACCGGCATATAGGAGGGAGGGCAGAGCGGGGTGCCATCCATAAAGCAATTGGAATGGGCTTTTCCCTGTGGCTGAATGGTAGCTAATATTGTAGGCAAACACTGCGGTAGAAAGGAGGGTACTCCAATCAGAAGGCCTGTCTGTGACCAACTTCTGGAGTATGTTCACTAGGGTCCCATTAGCCCATTCAGCCATTCCGTTGGACTTGGGGTGATACGGAGTTAATAGAACCTCACAAATGGCCATCAGCTCGTTTACCTTAGGTAGATGTGTGAACTGAAGTTAGTCCCGTTATCAGTAAGATGAATTGGGGACAGTCATGTCACCAAATTATACACTCCATAACAAACTTGGACACCGTTAGTGCCCCTAAGTCTCATATTGGACTTGCTTCAACCCACCAGGTTATGTGGTCAATTGCTACCAGGATGTATTTGCACCATTTTGCCCCTGCTGGCAAGGGACCCACCACATCGAATGAAACTGTGCCAGGTGAAGTGCGGCTTCACTAACTGATATGAAGTCGTCTGGTGGAATGGATTTTCCACTTGGCATTGGTGACAGGAGGAGATAGTATCAAGAATGTTGAAGTTCATGCTTTCCCATTAAGACTGAGGCCGCAATAATTACATGGTCTTACGCACCCCACCATGTCCAACTGCTCGGTGTGCACTCATAATAATTGTTGGGCAGGTGAAAGGTCTTGGGAAATTCACAGTAGTGTTCCCTATCCGCTTATATAATTCCCCATTTTTGTGGAACGTATTGGCCCTTATTCCATCCAACACCTTGATGACTGGGGCAGTTTATCGTCATGCTTTCCACTAAGCATCTTATCAAACAGGATATCACTTAGATCTGCTGTAACTACAATTGTAGGTAATCTCAATAAACAATCGCATTTTGGTTATGCTCCAGGTAGGCGAAGAATTTCAAAATTATATGCCTGCAATTTAAGAGTCCATTGGGCCAGACGCCCTTCCGGTTCTTTCAGATTTTGTAACCAGCGTAGCGAGGCATGATCCATTACAACTTTGAATTTCACCCCATGCAAATACACCTGAAATTGCTTATAGGCGTAGATCACCGCCAAGCACTCCCTCTCAGTCTTGGTAAAATTGCGTTTATGGCTGTTCAAACTGAGACTACAGTATGCAAGGGGTGCTCTTCTCCTTCCTCATCTTTTTGGGATAGGACAGCCCCTACAGCGGAAAGGGATGCATCCATCTGAACAATGAACCCTTTTCAGAATTTGGATAGTGTAACACGGGTGCACTGGTTAATGCTGTTTGAAGCATATCAAAAAGATGTTGATGACGTTCCGCCCATTCAAACTTAGTGCCTTTTTTAATAACTCAAAGAGTGGGCCCCCAATACAGCTGAAGTTAGGGATGAAGCGCCATTAATATCCGACCATTCCCAAAAAGAATTGTATATCCCACTTACTGTTGGGTGGAGTCATTTTTGAAATAGCTTCCTCTTTGACTGGGTGAGGTATCAGCCCTGTGGCATCAACCACAAACCCCAGGTATTCCAGCAGGTCCTTAAAGAAGTGGCATTTCCGGAGCTTAATCTTAAAAATTGCCTCAGTGAGCCAGCGGAATACAGCTTCTAAATGGTTAAGGTGTTCAGAGAAGGTTCAGGAGAAAACATAAATGTCATCTAGGTATACAAGGACACATGACAGTTTTAGATCACTCAGAATAGTATCCATTGCTCGTTGAAACGTAGCTGGGGCATTACACAGCCCATGTGGCATCTGGGTTGTTTGGAAAAGACCTTTAGATGCGATTACTGCTCACTTCTCCTGCTCCACCGGTGGCAACTCAATTTGCAATAGCCCAATATCGCCTAATTTCAAGGCGCTCAAATTACTATTACTCATGTCAATCTCAGAAGATCCATCCATCCTGCCCTCACGACCTAAGGCTTATTGTCCAGTCATATCAGAATCATGACACCTTCCATAAGCTCCTGGTGGAGCACCTCATGGGGAAGGTGGGTGGGCAAACCAGTGAACTAAACTTCAAAAGTGGTGTCAGCTGGGAGCCAGGTATGAGTTGTTGGGAGAGGGGTACCCTGGAAGACCAGGGGCACAGTTGCTGCAGTGGCAGCGTTGGCTTCACAGGTAAAGCTGGGATCAAAATATCCCTTAAAGGGCGGAAGTCAATAAAAGTGGTGGGACGCATCACCACATGAGCCATTTTGATGATGGCTTAGTTGTGGTAGGGGAAAGTTTCCCATATTTGACCCTAAGGCCACAACACATGTTGTTCCAGGGGAGCACTAGGGGGCAACGGGGCACATCTTGGGTTTGAGAAAGGTGGGCGTTGAGATCCTTGGGTTGAATGAATCATCACAGGGGTCTGGTATGACTGGGCGAGCCAGTCCAAGCACGATTTCCTGTCAGATGGAAAACAATGAAGGGAGTTTTGCCACTGCCTGACACTGAGGCACCCAGCGAGGATTCTGAGGACATTAGAGCAAAGCTACTGTGGGTGATCAAGATCTAATTTTTTTGGATATTTTGCTTGAAAAGTTTATGCTGAGCGTAAAGAAAATTTTATTGTCTTCAAGTTATTAATGCACTTTCTCAAGTTCCTCTTATATAACTCATTAGATCTTTAGACTTGAGGGATAGTTTAAATTAAATTTTCACTGGGTAGACCAAATACAAAATGCGTACCAATAAATGTACCTTAGCAATTTTATATATGGAAAATAATAACCTTTCCCAAATTCAAGAAGTTTCTTAGTTACCTTGGTTGGTAAAGGTTTTCAAGTAGTATCTCAAAATGTCTGATAATCTGGATCAAGGACTCCTGTAAACCCTTTGCTTTACACCTACTTACTCCATCAAAAAAGAATTTAGAAAGAAGTTTGGGTTTATACTCAGGATTATGTTGTTAGAAATTACTCTTTGTTCTCTTAGTTTGATTTTTACTTACTCAAAAACATTAATGGTATGCCATCAGCTGAGTTTATTGAATTGGGTTGCTTTTTATAATTCTTCCAGAGATAGAATATTTTAAAGGTAAAGCGAAAACAGTGTGGTTAACCAAACAAGAGTAATCTTTCTTTCTAGAGTCTTTATTTTACAGTACAAGGGGAACTTCATAGTTAAATAGTGATAAGTATTTATCTTTCAGGTTGATGACTCTTTTGTATTTAATCATAAACTGCGTCCTAAACAAATTATATTGTGTTGGATATTGTACAGAGCAACTACAATAGCTGAGTAAACTAATTTGCCTTCTCAAATAGGCAGAGATAAGTAAACTTTTGTCGCTTTGGTGTTGTTTTGATTAGCAGCACTATAAACTTGAGTGTATTTGAGGTCTGGGGTGAGTTTGATCTTCTTAATGAGATGGGACGTGAAAACATTGATAGGTGGTCCCATATTTAAAATAACCTTATCTCATTCCTTCTAAATTTACACCTCTACTTTGGTAATGGTTACTCTAAACTTTTGGTGGAAGAAATATTACCTATTTGAGTCCGTAAATTGCATTGAGCTTTCAGGTAGTCTCAGGATACCTCTACTTGATTTCTAGTAGAATTTGCATACTTGAGATGGGTCAGATCAACATAGCAAGGTATTTTTCAGCATCTCCGGCCATATTAATTATTCTGCGGCACAAGATAACCTGGCTTAAATAAGTGTATTTTAGAACAGGGCGATATTAAAATTTTTTTAGCGTCAAAGCAGTCCAGAATAGTAATATCAGCAGGTGAACCTAAAGTATAATAGCCTATGTCATCATAACCCCTTCAGAGTCATCAATAGAATCATTCTCAATTCATGCAAGATGAGCGACCAGCTTTGTCTTGCTTTCAGGTAATTTGGATCAGTCAGCACTAGAGGTACATGATATAAATCTGTCCTTCCTTTTTCCTTGCTCAGCAAGGGCAGGCTTCTGATTAGATCCATATATTTAATAGGTTGTTCTTGCAGTAGTTGCATCCTAGCTTCCCCTCTTTTTAGGCAATGCTTCCTACATGATATAAACTCTGGGTTTTGTGGGAGTCTTTTGGGAGTTCTCTGGTTTATGAATATCAACCACATCCAGTAAAGCTTCTTTAAAGTCTAAGACAGAATTAAAGCTTTGTTGATAGATGTGACATGTATGGCTAGGTCAGGGTTACTATATAATCTGAAAATGATGGCAGCTATATCATCATCCAATGTTGTAAGGATCTGGCCACATCCATAAAATTGGATTAGTTGATTCACTCCATTATAATTAAAGAAGTGAGAGCCTTTCTGAAACCATTGTTAAAGTAAAGTTTGGATTTAGAGCAACCCTTGACGAGTGGTAATTTTCTGCTGAGGCCCATCATCATGATTTTACAACAGTAAAGAGTGAAATGGGATTATTTTACCATAAAATTTGATTTGGTCAAAGCCTATATCATGAAAATGTGCAAAAATCAATGGAAAATTCAGAGCACGGTTGGGCAGATTAAAACTGAAGTCCTAACAAGAGCGCCAGCACAGAAATAGATCTGTCAAAGATCCCTTAGAGGATAAGAATTGTATCTTTATGAAAAAGTAAGATATGCTGGCATTCTGGAACCCAAATTGTAGCGGAAATTTGGAAACAGAAACCGCAAATCAAGGCACCCACAATGTGCAAGCTGAGCCATGACACAAAAGCTCCAGATTTTTTGAAAATATTTGTACGTCAGATTGTAAGAAATGTTCCACAGCCCCCACTCCTCAATTCCCTTCAACTGTAAAAACCTAGTGCTCTGATGATGTTAGAGTTCTGGGTTAACTTGCACTATCCTTAATAAACCTTTAATTTCACTAATCTATTT